>JAHHZJ010003404.1:0-85273 GCA_021437245.1 Aegilops speltoides
ATTTTGCACTCATCGGCGGGATCAGCAGCGACTCATGATCTTAACCCTAGAAGGCAAGCGCGGTTTGAGCCTTTAAAATTGAAATTGGGGCGCATGAGCGGTTACGTAATGAAATGGGAACCCTCATGGCGCGTTAGTGAAATATCTGATTGAGCGGTACCAAGGATCCCAAGGCTGATGCGATGAAGCGAGGAAGGAAAGAAAAGCGGCAACTCAAGAGCGGCAGTACAAACGGCGGGTCATGGAAATGGAGGCAAGCGGAAGCGAGATGGCAACATGGATTTCATAGGCCAATACTAATGCTGCAGACGAAGCGTGGCGCGAGAGAGGATAAGCGGCAAATCGTAATGGGGGGTCCCAATGCGAGCCGTTTGAATTACTTGTTGAATCAGCCTTGCCCAAAGCACGGGACGAAGGATGCATGACTACCCACCTCTGGAAAGATTGTTATATTATGCGAGGAGTTCAAAAACTCTAATGCCTTCGGTATGATCGAAGTCGGTGGCGGTTCGAGGATCCGGTTTCCGGGCGAGTCACGATGGAGCTTCAGTTCGGTCTTAATTAGGCGGTCACAATAATCGAGAATAATCGAGCGGTCGGCGTGCAGCAAGCTGCGATCGGGTTATCGAGCCAACCAAAGCGGTTGAACAATGGGCGATATCATGTTTTCACGACTAGTTTGGATAAGCGCGACGGAAACTTCACAAGCGGCGGTGAACTACTGTTGAACCGGCCTTGCGGCGTTATTTCTGCTGGTCGGAGCAGCCTATCGTGTGGAAGCGAGAGGACCATCCTCCCGGGTTGATAATCCGAGCCAGCTAGCATTGGTGGTAGACCCTCGGTGGGGGTAATAAATTTACAAAGTACTTATGGATGGAGAGTAGTATTAACATACTATATTATGAAACTTTCCGCCGCATGGGTCTAATAGACAAGGATCTCGAGACCATCAATACGGTGTTCCATGGTGTAGTACCGGGCAAATCTGCATATCTGTTGGTAAGATAGCCTTGGATGTGGCTTTTGGAGGCGAGCACGATTCGATCTGAAAAACTAACCTTTGAGGTAGTGAAGATCCGGAGCCCATATCACGCCTTGTTTGGGCGGCGGCTTATGCTAAGTTCATGGCACGACCTTGTTATATCTACTTGCAGCTCAAGATGCGGGTTACAAGAGGCGATAACGGTGCATGGAAGCGCCGGGTCGCTTTGGAATGTGAGGAAGGTGATGCAGCTTATGCGAGCGGTGCATACGTACTTCGGAGAGTTGAAGTTCTATAAGGACAATGTTGATCCGGCGGATATGACCTTTAAAGAAACCAACTCTGAGCATGAATCGGATCTGAAGTTTAAATCGGCAGGTGAGACCAAACTTGTTGACTTCGTGCGGCGATTCGTCCAAGCGAGTTCCTTTGTCGATTGCCAACTGGATCCCAAATAGGAAGCGGCGCTCATTGAGTTCATCCGTGAGAATCGGGACATCTTTGCATGGAAGCCATCGACATGCGGGTGTCTGGGGAACTCAGTGACACACACTTAATGTGGATCCTAAGTATAAACCGATAAACAGTTCCTCCGCCCGGTTTAACGAAGAAAGGCGCCAAAGCCATTGGAGAGAAGTGGCGAGGCTTTTGGCGGTGGCTTTATCGTTGAAGTGTTTCATCGAGTGGCTTGCTAATCCGGTGCTGGTCCTTAAGAAAAATGGCACTTGGCGTATGTGTGTGGATTACAGATCTTAACAAAGGCTGTCCGTGCGGATCCTTTTGCCCTCCCGCATTGATCAGTTATTGATGCCACGGAGGCTGTGGCGTTTAAGATTTTGGATCGTACTCTGGATATCATCGAGATCAAAATGGCGGTTAAGGAACGAGGAAAGCGGCGTTTATCACTCCCTTTGGAGCCTTACGCTATGTATCTATGCCTTCCGGGCTCAAGCGCCCGAGCTAGTTATCGGTGGTGTGTCTGAAATTATGCGCATACAGATCGGCACGCAATGTGCATGCTTATGTGGATGATATTGTAGTGAAATCAAGACAAAAGGAGACCTTTGGTGGATGATTGGAAGAAACCTTTGACAACTTGCGCATTTACAAGATGATGCTTAATCCGGCCAAGTCGTCTTTGGTGTTCGGCGAGCAAGTTATTGGGTTTCTGGTGTCTATGGAGAATTGAGGCTAATCCGGGAGAAAATTAGGGCTATTACTTCCTTGGCTAAACGAAGTGTATCAATGATGTTCGGCGCTTGGCGGCGGGATCATTGCTGTTGAGCGGTTTATCGGCCGCCTCGGAGAAAAGGCCATCCCTTTGTATGTCGAATCTTGAGGAAGGCAGATAATTTTATGCAGAGTCGGTTCTTGATAAGCGTTTGAGGATTTAAAGCGGCAATTAGCCAAACCGCTGTTCTTGCGGCCCGGTTGACAAGGCCACTATTGTTATATGTTGCGCCAATGCTCGGCGATTAAGCGTGGCTATTGTGGTGGAAGCGCAGGAGGCGAGCAAGGAATATCGGTTCAGCGGCGGTTTATTATATCGATGAGGTGCTTATTGAGTCCAAGCAAAGATATCGCATTAGCGAAGCTAGTCTATGGTGTTTTCATGGCGGTCGGAAATTGAAGCGATATTTCCAAAGGCACCCTATCCCGATGGTTAGTTCGGCTCCTTTGGGTGATATCATCTCTGAGCGGGAGGCGGTGGCGGATTGCCAAATGGGCTATAGAGCTTGGGCGCATGGTGAAGTATATACCACGGACAGCGGTGAAGTCTCAAGCACTTGTTGATTTCATTAATGATTGGACGGAGTTACAAGCACCGGAGGCCGGATCACACGTATTGGACTATTCATTTCGATGGATCGAGGCGGTTGGAAGGCTCGAAATTTGGAGTCGTTTAACTTCCCCACAAGGTGATAAGTTTTGTTATGTTCTCCGCTTAATGTTCCTTGTACTAATAATGCAGCTGAATCTGAAGCCTTGCTCCATGGTCTCCGGATGGCTAAAGAGATGAACTTAAGCGGGTTAAGTGCTTCGGTGACTTCGGACCTTGTGGCTCGGCAAGTGTCGGCACTTGGGATTCTAAGGACCGCTCATGGCCGCATATCGTCGGGAAGTGGATAATATTGCGGGTTGCTTCAAAAGGTATCAAGTGGATCACGTGGACCTCGGAAGAATGAAGTGGCGGGCGCTTTAAGCGGTTGGGTTCTCGGCGCAAACGGTCCGCCCTAATGTCTTTTGGATGTATTGCAACCCGTCGATCCGGCTCGGGTGAAGCGGTTGGCTATTCCTAATCCGGAGGCTCAATTGGTGGCGACCTTTGCATGCTATTCGGATTGGATGGTTCCTTTCCTTGCGTATATGACTCGAGGAATTGCGGAAGATGAGATTACGGCTGGAGCAGATAATCCGGCGATCCAAGTCTATAGCGATTCTCAATGGTGAGTTGCATCATTGCGATTATATCGAGCGTTTCAACGTTGTGTTTCTCTGAGGAAGGCTGTGAAATCTTAAGAGAAATCCATGAAGGATTGTGGACATCCGCCAGTTCAAAGTCTCTACGGTGGTAAAGCGTTTAAATCACGGGTTTCTTGGTTGGCGACCTGCAATGACGTCGCGGAGGACTTGGTTAAGCGGTGTGATGGATGTCGAAATTTTCAAAGGCGTGCTCATGTCGGCACAAGAGTTGAGGATGATCCCAATAACGTGGCCGTTTGCAACTTGGGGCTGGATATGGTTGGACCCTTTAAGCGATCCAAGGATAAGAAAACCCACCTTTTGGTGGCGGTGATAAATTTACCAAGTGGGTTGAGCGGAACTGTCGGCAAGTGTGATCGGCAACGGCGGTGCGAGTTCATCAAAAGGTGATCTTCGGTTTGGCTTTCCACCGTATCATCGCGACAATGGTACCAATTTATCCAAGGGTGCTATGAAAGAGTTACGTGAGCGTGAGCACATCGGCAGCGTGTCGTCGATGGCTCACCCAGATCCAGCGGACGAGGCGAAGCGAAACTAATCAAGAGATCTTCTGAGGCATCAAACCCGACTTATGGTCCCATTACGAGAGGACACCGGTCTTTGGGTTGAAGAGCTACCATCGGTGCTATGGAGTATCAATACTCGCCAAACCGGTCCGCGGGATATACACCATTCTTCATGGTCTATGGAGCGGCGGTTCTCCCGGCGATATCAACACGATTACGCCTCGTGTGGCGGCTTATGTTGAAGCGGACAACGAGGCGGCGTGACAAACGCTTTGGACTTATTGGATGAGGGCGTGATATGGCGGCTGCTGGATTCGGCGATTTACCGGCAAGATCTTAAATCGTTATCACGATCGCGGGTTAAAACGAGAACCTTTCAAGAAGGAGATTTGGTGCTTGGCTCATCAAGACCGACGGATATGCACAAGTTATCCCCACCTTGGGAAGGACCTTTGTGGTCGGCAACAATCTGCCTGTGGGTCATACTATCGATTGATATTGAGAGCATCAAGACTCACGCACATCGAGAGGAGGAGACCAGCGGCTATGGAACATAGCTCATCTTTAGCCTTACTACACTTGAGCCATCGGCTCTATTTATGTACATATCATGACAATGTATATATTATCTTGATATAATAAAACCGGAGCCTCGGCTAAGCGGGGTCTCTGTCTTTCTCATCATGCGTGGTTACATGGGTGACTCTATTTTTAAAAGCGGCCTCGGTTTACCCTTGACATTGCTTTTTGTATATCACTAGGGGCCTTGGTGAGTCCGAACCAACGATCACCTTTTGATGGCGGCAACCACCCGGATCATTTGGGGACACGGTCAGAGTCTGAACCGGTCCGCCTCTTGAGTCGACCTTAGGCCATCGAATCACTTGGGGAATGGTGAACCCGAACCATTACCCGCCTCTTGATCGGCATATATGCAGCGAGTCATTGGGGACTGGCTGACTTGAATCATAGTCACACCTATTGGGGCTTGATCTGTCCGACCATGGTAATGCCATCTGAACATTTCGATTATAGCGTATGTTTATAAAAAGGATTTATCATTGCCTTGGTTTCCATCTTTGTTTTCATGGTTTCTTTGATATTTGTTTTTTGGATTTCTTTTACCAACAAAACACCTTTTTTCAGTTAAGCCGATGGGTTTGATTTCCCTTTAAACGGAGGCGTATGCCGGTTTACCTTTTCTTGTTATCATCATCAAGTAACAAGGGGCTTGTGTTGATTCATACCGAGGTTTATATGGGAGCTGTTTTCTCCCGCTTTACAAGCGGTGATGGTCTCTCGACCTCCGCTTTAAGCAGCTCGCCATGACTTCATGCCAGTTTATGGCGGTACTTGTATCACATATTTGTCATATTCCTGATACATATATTCAACATCATAAACCGGCTGGCGGTATAACCGCCGCCGAAGTTCAAATTTTTTGGTTGCAGGAAGTACAAATCGAGCAAAAGCTTTAGTACTTATGCACGAAGGCATATCAAGATGAAAGTATTAACTAAGTTATTACAAGGCAACACGGTGCCCAAATAAAATCATTGTTCTTTGGGCGGCCGTAGCGACATCTATTTAAACGGGCTCGGTTCAAGCACTCCTCATCCTCCGCCGCTTGACTTCCTCGTCTCTACCCATTGGTGGAAATCAGCGGTGGTCGATCGATTCCCATTAAAGCTTGAAAACAGCTTCTTCATGGATCGGGAAAGGCGGTTCAATATCGGGGCGTAAGTATGCTTCGGATTGGAGGATCAGATTTTCCGCTTCAAAAGTTAGGCGGGCACTCGCTTGTTACGGTCATTATCTTGTGCTTGATAATGTGTCAAATCGCTTCTTGACGGTGATAGGCGGAGGCGCCTTGCACGGTTTATCGCGTAAATCCTCTTCATTGAATTGAGAACCATCTTCCTTCACACTAGGGTATACTGAGCTGCTTCCATAGGGTCAAAATCTTACCCATGCCTTGGCTCGGATCAAAGCATTAATAGCTCGGTTCGAGCGGCAGATTTCTTCACCTCCTCAATCCGGGCGGGGAAGCATGGACAACTTGTTGAGTATCTTGGAGTAAGGAAGGTGCGAGTTATTATGAAAAGGCGTGGTGATGATCCATTTGGGCTCCGGTATATAGCTGTTCCACTAAGGTGTAGACAACCTTTAGTTTCTTCGCACATCATTTCCTAAGTGCCCGATCGAGTGCCTACAAACAATAAGGAGTCGTCTCAAGCCGGTTTATACTACAGCAAGTTCAAAGCATCACACATGTTTGATGGAGCTTACCAAAGATCTTGGCGGTCATGGAGTGTACTTGCCGCTTCACGGTGTCGGATCATCTACCACGGTTTAAGGGCAGCTTGGCATTTTACGCTCGTTTGATTAAAGTGGCCTTCTCGGTGGCCCAATCAGCACTGTTCTTTCTTGAAGCCTTCCTTGATTGTTGATGGCGTTCAAGGCCTTTGGTTAATTCTTTCTTGGTTTTTCTGTTTGACTGCTTGGGTTTTCAATGCCTCTTGCAAATCGGCAATCCGGTCCTCCTTGATTTTCACCTCGGCTTGCATATAGGCGAGTATTTTCAACAAGCGGTTCAAGAGAGTAAAGTCTCAACCACACAACAAAGTTATATGCTTGACACTTGGGGCTAATGCACCTTCAATTTTTACTAGATGGCAAAGTCCCAAGCTCAATACAAGTATTCAACTTGGCACTTGAGGGCTAATGGCTATTTGATCTCCGTCTATTTCCAAGGACAATTTTATGGAAGCCCGGTTTCGCATGTCCAAGATAAACCGGCCCTTAGAGAGCTATCAGGTGGATTTCAAAATTGTTAAGAAATATATTCAAGTCGGTTTGATCAAGATTACAAACCGGCCCTTAGAGGCTAGAAGGATGATATAATGGCGTAAGTAAAGGGTGGGTTACCTCAAACTTGTCTCTCATCAACTTGACCGAGCCAGCTTCACGATCACGGCTAGTATAAAAGCGGTTTAAATAGCGAATGAAGGTCTTGGGCACTCGAGCAGCATATGTTTCGATTCAACATCCCATTTTCCTTTATTAAGCGGAAGAATCTTCCTTCACGGTGTGCTGGTTAAGGTTGCGAGATTCGGTTGAGCGGCCCATACCGATAATTACAGCGTCATCATCTTTGGACTCGGCGGATTGTGTAGGCACGACCGTTTTATCAGCGAGGCTGTGGGATTTATCAAACCGGGACGGAGGTGGCGGCGGATCGGCGAAGGTTGAAGCGTTAACGAGCCTCTCTGGGGCTTGACATCATCTTGCAGCGGAGGATCATTGGGAATATCTTGAGGCAAAAATTTCAAAGTCTGCCGTTTTATCATGATCTGGGCGGTATCTTCTTGACCGTTTTATCAAGCGGGCTTTCTTGCTTAGTTTCGGTTTGGTTCTAAGAGAAAAAATAAAGTCGATGAAAAACATAAGCCATTGCACAAATACACTAGAAGCATATGCTCGGTTTGACTTACCCAACAGCTATCTTCAATGGTGGTAGCTGAGTGGCGATGATTCACGGAGGATGAATGGGAAGTGACACGATAATCGGTCGGACGGATTTAGAGGTTGTGAGAAAAACCGCTTTAGAATTTAAAGCAATAAAAGGTCGGAGACCTTGGAATGGCGCTTCGAACGGGCTGTTTGGTAAGCCGGCACGGTAACTACGACCAACTGTCTTGGGTCGTCTGGCGAACTTCATGTTACTGCGTCTTCATAAGAAATTTGGGATCCAAATAAGCAAGAGGGTGAGAAAAATTGACTTTCGGGCACTGGCGAAATTTTAGCAAGGGCAAATTTTTGAATCGGAAGAGAATAGTTACCTCGGCGAATCTGCATTCTTTGGCCTCGGCGTCGTCTGACAAGCATCATCATCAATAAAGGCGTGTAAAAAGCAAGCCAAGAGAATCAAGTTCTACCTCAAGATCCGGATTACCCACATCATCGTCAATGGCTGGGTCAGATGAAGCGGTGGTCTTTCTCTTGTGAGCTGATTTCTTAACTACTTTGGTCTTGGGCGGGTTGGCGCCTGTTTTCTCCGCTCTATCTTGGGAAAGTTTTTTGCTCCAAATCGGATTATCACCTGGATCGAAATAATTAAATATAGAGACATATAAAGCGATAACAGGTCTAATGATGGAGCAATTAAATACTTACATGAGCGGTTTGTTGGTGGTCGATGGGGAGGCGGACGGTTTGAGCCAGAGATGCTCCGGTTCATTAACATCTTCTTCTGATCGTAACTTCATCATCAGTGTTGAATTTTGGTGTGTGGCCGGAGTGGGTAAATCGACACTATCGATTATCTTGGCACATCAAGCGGAGCACCGGCTCGGAAGCGGTATGCCCCATGATAACCAACAGCGTGCAAGGTCTATTCCGTCAAACCGTTAGCCATAAAAGCTTGGAGCTTGGGCGATTCGCGGGGCATATTTGCTTCTATCTTTGGCGCTCAATCGTTATGGAAGCGGATGGGTGTTGCTCGGCCGCTACGGGCGAAAGCGGTAAGGATTTTCATCCTCGGAAATATCTTTGCAATAAAACCAAGTCGCATTCCACTCCTTGGGGTGAGTATGGAGTTTGGCGTGGGGATAGGTGATCTCCTTCCTCTTTTGAATGGCCATGCCGCCCAATTGAGTATTGGGGCCGTCGGTGGTCAGTCTGACGGTTTAAATGGAAGAGGTCTCTAAACAGCTCAACGAAGGTTCCTCTTGAAGATATACTTGAGATAATACTTGAAAGTGGCATAAATTGGTGGCGGAGTTGGGTCCAATATCACAGGGCGGAGCTGAAAATTGGCTAACACGTCCGGTAAAATTTAGAAGCAAGGCGGTTTGAAGCCCGGGCGGTGATCTGCGAAGACCACAACCTCTCCTTCTTGAGGTGTAGGAGGGCATTCCTCTCGAGGACCCTCCGATGGATCGTATCTTTGTCGTCTAAAGCGCCAATCGAGACTAGATCATTCATTTGTGATTGGTGTGGCGAGAAGGAACCCGATTGCATTCATACACTTGTTTGGCCATGGTAAGATCTACAAGAAATAGTTGATCGGTTCAAGAATATGCTTGATACAATGAATTGATCTAAACTATGATAAGCGGGAGGCGTGTCGACAAACGGTTTTACGTGATATGGTATCGGGTGAATTGGCGGTTCAACAAGGGACTAATGATATATGTATGTGCGGTTTAGCAGTTTTCTTCCTATGGTGAGTTAAACTTTGATCTAGGCATTGGAAGCGATTGAAGCTATGGATAACTAAGTATGCGAAACAAGTTTCACAAGATCCTATTATAGCTGCGGATCAAACACAAGCTACGAAAGCAGAAAATATTTCCGGAGTAAAGCGAAGCGGAGTGGACTATGGAGCGGATATATATATCACGGAAGATCCATGGACTTAAGATGAGAAAATCGGCGGATCTTGAGGATCACTAATAAATCGATCTGAGGTTCACGGTGTTGTTCAAAGTTAAAAGAAACGAGATATGAGCGCGAAGAACCGGTATGGCTGGAAACCTAAAAATAGATCTAAGTCAAGAAGGGAAGAAGCTTACGGGAGCGGAGAAGATACGGAAAAGAAGCGCAATGCTCTGATGCGTTGGTCGATCTGGCTGACCGGAATGAAGCGAAATCGGCAGCGGTGGCGGAGCTTCAAACGGCAGCGCGAGAAGGCGAAGAAGAGAGGCGAAGGAAGAAAGAAATGACCCTTCGGTCCTATTTATAAAACAACCAAGCTAGGTCAGCGTGGATCCGAAGCTGCTATTAAAAAGAGGCGTTATAAATGATTAAATTTCAGGATGGCGTCATGCGGTTTATAGTAACGAAGTGATAGCGACATGGCGGTTTACCGATCACTAGAAGATGTCAAGATGCAAGTTTTGTGAAGGATTGACATGAACGGTTCAAATCAATCGGGGCCTAATGTTGGGGATATTACCACTAGGTGTAAACCCGGCCAGCACTGGGCAGGTTAACTCTGTTAGTGGTATAAGCGAAGAAAAGGCCCAAGGCACGTAGTCGATTCGAGAACTTGTGGCAAGTAAACCGGCCGATGTATAACTTGTATTGTAAGTTAGGAATAGAGATACCGGCCGGGATCTGTATGAACGGTTGGGACTCTATGAACCCGACAGGCGTCACCCGTGTATATAAGGGGCGACCGGCAGCAGTTCAAAGATAGACAACTACAACTTCGAGCCTAAGCGAAGCTTGTTTGCTCCTAGCCATCGAGACCACATCAATTCCATCACAACTAGGCGTAGGCTTTTACCTTCATCGAAGGGGCGAACTAAATATAAACCCTTGTGTCTTTGTGTCGCTTTAACCCCTTGAGTAAGCTTCGTGGCGATGGCTCCACGACTAAGTCCTTTAAGCTAGGACATCTGCGTGACAAATCCTGACGGTGGGATTTGGCCAATACCCTTCTTCTTATGGCTTGGGGAGGAATTTCATCACCTACATCACAAGTACCACTTTGCTCCACTTGGGAGCCGTTATTTTAATCAAACTCCACGTTACCGTCTCCTCAATAGTCAGGTGGACTTGTTGAGGAACGATAACATATGAGTTTGTAGCATAACCAACAAATATGCCCTCATGAGCTCTAGCCTCAAATTTAGACAAGCGAACACCTTTCTTGAGAATGAAACACTTCTGACGAACACCGGAAGTACTTGAGGTTGGGCTTGTTGCAGTGAGAATCTCATAAGGAGTCTTGTTCAAGCCTTTGCAAAGATAGAGCCGATTGGATGCATGACATGCGGTGTTGATGGCCGGCCCAAAAGTTGTCACGGAGACTTGAACTCCGCCATCATGGTCCTTGCCACATCCATCAGCGTCCGGTTCTTCCTCTCATAACACCATTTTGTTGAGGGGTATAAGGAACCGCATATTGATGCTTGATCCCCTCATCACTAGAAACTCATCAAGGTGTAGTTCTTGAACTTGGTGCCGTTGTCACTTCTTATTGTCAAGATCTTTGCATCATGTTGACGTTGAGCTTCATTTGCAAAATCGATAGCGGTTTGTTGAGTGAGGAGTCTGGACTAGGGGGTGTCAGGACAGCGGACTATTATCATCGCGGACTCCAAGACTCTGAATACAAGGCTGAAGACTCCGTCCGTGTCAGGATGGGACTTTCCTTGGCGTGGAAGGCATGCTTGGCTATCTGGATATGTAGATCTCCTACCATTGTAACCGACTCTGTGTAACCCTAGCCTCCTCCGGTGTCTATATAAACCCGGAGGGCTTTATCTGTAGGACACAACATACATTACAACAATCATACCATAGGCTAGCTTTGAGGGTTTAGCCTCCTTGATCTCGTGGTAGATCCACTCTTGTACTACCCATATCATCAATATTAATCAAGCGGGGCGTGGGTTTTACCTCCATCGAGAGGGCCGAACACAGGTAAAACATCGTGTCCCTCGTCTCCTGTTACCATCCGCCTAGGCGCATAGTTCGGTACCCCTACCGAGATCCGCCGGTTTGACACCGACATTGGTGCTTTCATTGAGAGTTCCTCGTGTAGCGTCACCGATAGGCTCGATGGCATCTCTAATCAACAGCGCTGTCGAGGTGAGACTTTTCTCCCGGACGGATCTTTATGTTCGGCGGCCGCCTGCTGGGCTAATTCACTTGGCCATCTGGGCGGATCGAAAGCTTCGCCCCAGCCGATAGGTCAAGTTTGGAAGCCTAAACTTCACAGCCGGCGCCCGCGAGACTTGATCTTGACGGGCTCGAGCCAAGCCAGCAGCGCCGCTTTGTTGCGATGGGCATGATCTAGCTCTGCCGCGAGCGAGTGCCTTGGTGGCGCACAAATCCCGCCGGCCCTTAGTCGGGGCGATCGCCCGGATCGAGGACCGATGGATGGGCGCTACCTCGGGGCCCGCTTCCGGCGATGGGCGAACACTAATCTTGTCCCTCATGAGCTTCGTGATTCAGTGCGGACTCAGACCTCCACGCCCTGTCGAATCGGATTAGGCGCGGTTATAAATTCACCGCCACAGACATCTTCCAACACTCGCCCTTGGCGAGTCTAAGTCGCTAAAGCATCTCGCTTCTCGGGAGAGTCTGGCGGACTATGGCGGGATGGTTGAGATCTGACGACGAAGAAATTCAGAGCCCACCCACCACCACTTTGTAGCCACTATCGATGATCTTCTTGACATGCTAGACTCGACTCCGAAGACATCGATGCTATGGGCGGCGATGGGAGGCGGATAGGAACCAGCGCCTCTGAGGCCTTTGAAGACCACCTCGTCATCGACATATACATAGTGGACACCCCAAAAGATGGGGGCGGCGAAAAGCGTGAGGCAGATTCTCTAAAAAAGCAGCCCAAGCGTCGGCGTCGGCCAGCGCCGCTCTAAATCCCGCCACGGCAAGAATGGAGATTCCGGCCTTTGGAGATAATAATACCCGAGAGTGCAGAAGATAATCCCCTCGGCAAGACTCGGCGCGGGAGGATCACGAAGCAAGCCCTCACGAGAGGTGGCGGGCGAAGAGGTCGAGGATTATAACTATACACCTCCCTCAGAAGGCGAAGCAAGCCTCAGCGGCAGCCAATTAAATCGTGCACGAGATCCCGTCGAACAAGGCGTTTCAAGCGCGGCTTATCGCCACGGCAAATAGCCTAAAGAAAAAGCAGCGGCAGCTTCAAGCTGATCGAGGATCTGCTGGCGATCGATGGACCGAGGTCCTCGCGGCGAAATATAAACTTCGAGCGCCCCTCAAAAGTTACCCAAGGCGCAAGCTGCTCCCCGATTAGAGGAGGAAGCATACATACCTCCATCACCGGCGCCGATCACGGTGACCGACCACCCGTGGTTGTGACGGAAGAGCATCGAGGCCCCAACCAAGGCCGTACCCGGCATCGCTCCAAAAAGTCTGAAGCCAAGAGGAGCAAGCGGACTTGCGAGATATATTGAAGGACAAAGCAAAGCAATCCAGATCCATCTCACGGATCACGTGGGCGCCCCAACCCATAGCGAATACCGTCGCGCGGATACAATAACCTGGCGGGCGAACACAGCGAACAACGCTCTCGAGCTGCGTCGTGATATTATATCTGAGGCGCGCACACCGCTATGCTTCGCGGTGAAGTAATGGATCATCAAATCACTGAAGGGTTTAAACCCGTAAACATTGAATCTCTGATGGCACACGCAGACCCAGCGGTTTGGATCAAAGATTATCTTCTCCACATCCATATGGCCCATGGCGGCAATCTCCATGCCATCAAGTATCTCTCCTCAAGCTTAAAGGACCAGCTCGGCATTGGCTCAACAGCTTGCCCATGAGTCAATTGGGTGTTGGGAAGACACGGAAGCCGCATTCCTCGACAACTTCCGAGAACGCGTATGTGCGACCACGACGCGCCGACGACCTAAGCCACATCATTCAGCCAGACGAATCGGCGGACAATTACGGACACGGTTCTTGACAAAGAAAAAACCAAATCGTCGGTTGTCCGGATCTGAGAGGCCCTTGCAGCCTTCAAACATAACATCATGACGAGTGGCTAGCGGCACTGGGACAGGAAAAGCGAAATCCATGGCAGCCGTCACGTCATTAATGACCGCTTTTGCGGCGAGAGGATAGCTGGCTGGCTTCGCGGCAACAATCTCGTAAAATTCAGCGGTCCGGATACTAAGGACAACAACGGCGGAGTCGCGTCGAAACAAAAACAAAGCGCCGCGTGCTGGCGGCGATAAGGAGGATCTGGCGGTCAGCGCGGATTCGAGGCTCTAAACCGGTCGTGGAAGAAGCCATTCAAAAGAACCACTCGGGTCCGTCAACTTGGACCGAATACTCGACCGCTTATGCGGATACATGGCACCCGAAAAGCCAGCCAATCACAGCGAGATTGCTGGGTGTTCAAGCGAGCGAGCAAGTTAATTGCGAAAACAATGACAAGGGCTAAACAGCGGACGGCGAGGAGGATACCCGACCGCCCGAACAATAGAGGACAGAAGGGCTTCCCCCACAAGTGCGGACGGTGAACATGATTTATGCAACCCATATACCCAGAGAGGAAGAGCGGCGCACTAAGGGGCGTCTATGCGATGGAGCGATCGCCCAGTTCAATCCATGGTCCTCTTGTCCGATCACTTTCGATCGAAGAGACCATCCGACCAGCATCGCCGTGGCGGATTTACGCGTGGTTCTAGACCCAATCGTCGATGGATTTCACCTCACGAGAGTCTGATGGGCGGCGGTAGTAACTGAACCTGCTTTATCGAGGATCGATGTGCAAGATGGGCATGAACCCTCAAAGTTAAACCTACAAAGACAACCTTTAAAGGTGTCATACCAGTGTGGAAGCCAATTATGCGGGCTCGGTCACATTGGAAGTGGTCTTGGATCCCGGATAATTTCGGGCGAAGAGTTAATCTTCGACATAGTCCCATTTCGCGGCTACCACGCTCTGCTTGGGCGAACAGCGTTTGCAAAGTTCAGCGGTGCCGCGTATGCATACCTAAAGCTCAAGATGCGGGCCCTCGAGGAGTCATCACGGTCAGCGGAAAGCGCTCCCTCGAGCGGAGGAACATCTGATGACTCTCGCGGCGAAATCTGAGCAGCCTTCTAAGGCAATTTTCGATTCCGGCTGTCAAGCGGCGGATCTGATAAACTGCGCCGAAGCAATACCAGCGAAGACTACAGCACGATCGAGCCGCGTGTAATGCGGCCCGCCCTCGCATGATTGCAAGAACAACCCTCGCGTACATCATTACGCTTTGGAGATACCATGGCGCGAGGGAAGGGCACGATCACAATGGACCCAGTGCGGCTCGACCACACCGGGGCTTGCAAGTGTGCCTCCTTTTTTATTCTTTTCCTTCTTTGTGTACAGGACTCCATTAACGGAGGCCTGTCCGTGGTGAACTGCCGAACTCATGATGCAACAGCCGGGGAAGAAAGAAGGCTGCGGCGAACACTCGGTGGTCTCAATTCACGAGCATTAAATTTGATTACATACACCAAGTCCGCAACTCATCACGGAGAGGACATGTTTAATTAGTCCAAATCCCTTGCTTACCGCACTATTTGTATCGTCGCACTCATAGCGAGACCTTCTTTAAATAAATAATGCAGCACTTTTTGACGGCAATTGCATTACTTTATATATATATATATATGTTCATTACATGACATCTTGCACCCGTATATTTTGGTACGGTCTAATACACCAGGGGCTTATGTTCCCCACATTATGGTGTGATAAGTCCGAACACTTTCATAAGTGTGGCACCCCGAACTTATAGCATTATATGAATCGGCTCCGAATCATGTCTTGAGTCAATAGTTCGGTTTGCCCGGCTCCCACATTTTGGTGCCTTATGTTCCGTTATGTTGGCTAAGGTGGCACTGGGAGAACCACTGCGATTGCGCCCCGGTTGAGCAGGCGGCGCCTCGATGGAAGCTAAAACTGGCCCGGCATGATAAGGCGAGAGGCTGAGTCGCTGTTAGAGAGGTCCTTCGAGTCATAAAGACTCACGCCGCTTGACGAAGTTCGGATAAATGTCCGATGAAAGGCGTGGATAGCGCCCGTATTCGGTCTTCGAATACCGGGGCTTCGCGAAATTAAAATTATAGAATTCTATGGCTAAGTGAGAGTGTTCAAGCATTATAAGTCCGGTTGCCTTGTTAGTTGTGTTGGCGCCTCCTATATGGACCCAAAATGGGAACAAGAGTGCTCAAGTTTATCCGAACACCCCGGCTTTTCGTGGCTCGAAATTTGAAACCAAGCGACTTGCCATCTCTCAGATTTTATAAGCGGCCACCTGAAGGTAATATTTTAAATTAAACAAGCATTGTATCGCACATGAACAAAGTTTTCAAGCGCAGGATAATACATATCAAGTTTACTCAAAGATTACATTTACGGGGCATTCATCGCAATATCGCGGGCTCCCTTGAGACAGTTTTATAAAACATCTCGGGCGTCTGATACTCCTTGCCGGTGGGGGGTCGAGTGAAGCTTCTCGCATCCGGCCTGCCCAGTGCACCTTTGTGCGGGCAAGGCCCGGCAAGCACCTTCAATCTGGTGGGCGCTTGATGACCTCCACCGAGGGGCATGCATCCACCGGCCGCCCGTCTGAGGCGAAGTAGCTCCCGGCATGGCCTGTCGAGCCTGACGGACTATAAGGCCCTTCATGGCCTCCTCGGCTACCTTGTGGAGTTCGACCAGCTGCTTGACTGGTCTCTTGAAAGCACGGATGGCGGCCTCGGCATCTTGAGACGAAGACCTTCTCCGTCGAGCTCCCTCCTCGCCATGATAGAATCTTGGCGGCATCGGACACACTCTGTGGTAGATCTGCAAGCGTCCTGGAGAGCTCCGAATGCGGGTAAGTGTAAGGTAGTTTACATTAACATGCTTGCTTTGCATGAAAAATGCCTTACCCGCTATTTTCTTTAAATCTTCAACCTCTGAAGGGCCTTACAGGCCTCGGCCTTGGCGGACTTGGCACTTCGAGGCCAGGCAAGCTCGGACTCTCGAGTCTTGGAGTCACGCTCCAACCTCTCATGCTTCTCCATGAGGCACGGGCTCTTGTCGTACTTCCGCCACACATGCCTCCTGCTTTTCTCGCTCGGCCCGTTCACGGCCGCCTTGCGACCGACGCGGACACTGACCTCCTTCATGGCTGCCACCTCATTTGTGGCCCTGCAATACCCATATTATCCTTGTTAATTTTATACATGACCAAAATCCTTTTACGTAAGGTAACTATTCAAAGTGGTGTTGCTCACCTTCTTTGTCCTCGAGCTGCTTCTTGGCATGGCGAGCTCTTGCTCGGACCGCTCGAGATCTGCTTCAGCGCACCGACCTCCAGCGATCGGTCTCGGTGAGAGTCAGCAGCGCGGCACTGCAAACCCATATTGACATATTTTAAGCAACCTGCGTATATCTTATTAGATCCTCGGTCCGGCTTTTCTTTTGAGCACTAACTAAGCATCGAGGACTCTTGTCTATGCGGTATTACATTACATAACTTTAACTTCTTACCTCAAAGCTTTGTTAGAAGGCTGCTGCGAGCTTGTCGGCCCGCTCTTGGCGAGCTGAATCTTGAATCACCGCACTCATGATAGTGCGATGTTCTTCCTCGATGGAAGCGCCTTTAAGCGCCTCCAACAAGTTGTCCGGCGCCTCGGTTGGGCCGGAGGCCACCGGTGTCACGAGTCTTGCCCTTCTTTGAAGGGCCGCCCGCGGACTCTGGAACCCTGCGGGTTCGGCGTAGAGTCAGCGCAAAGTCGGGAGGCTGCCTTGCGGCACCTCCGGAGCCTCCTCTGATGGGTCCTCTGCAGGATCCCACCTTGGCGTTCTCGTGCTGCGGGAAGTGGAAGCGGTCGGAAGTGAATCCACATCCGGCGGGGCCAGCGACCGCTTCGATGAAGTGGGGAGATCATCATCGGCGGACTGCGAGACGGTATCACGGCATTAGAAGGACACTACTGGCGACACGAAAGAAATTGCATATCGAGGATCCGGATACTTACGATCTTGCGGGCCTTTGGCCCTTAAAGGCCCTCCTCCTGCATGCGATGGTGTTGGCGAGGCTGTCGAGGATAGTTCTCCCCTCTTGGACCCTTGGCCTCCCCTATTGGGAAGCCTTCCTCTTCTTCTCTCCCTCCTTGGAGAGAGTCTTCTTCCTCCTCCTCGTCTTGAGGAGAGTCCGCCTCGTCGTCAGACGGTGATTGCGAGAACTCTTTGAGTCCCGGCCACCTTCTTCGCCTTCTTCTCGGCACCACGTGCGGTGCGGAACCAGCAACCTGCTAGGCAGGCGTTCTTTGGGTCTTCGGCATGGGAGCGGGCTGATGAGCTGCTCGGCCTTCTCCATCCATTCTGTCAAAGGAAGAGAGGTTGAAACCCTCTTAGAATCAATTTGATTACCACAAGTGTCCGTAAAGGGGTTGAATCACTTACCTCGTCGGCGGGATCTGCGAGCAAAATCCATGATCTTCCGTGGCGGATCACGGGGCTTTGGCATATAAACAGCACCCTCGAGCGCCTTCATATGTCGTGTCGAAGAGCCCTCTTAGCGCTGGTGCTGTTCGGATTGAACTCCCCAGATTGAATGCCCGTTCTTGGCATGGGAGAATCCGGCGGATGAGCATGACTTGGACCACGTCGGCGAGCTGAGCTTATTGCTCACCGGCTTGGATCTGGCTCGAAGTCCGTCGGCTCGCCGGATTGCCCCATAGCAAGCCCTTCTCTTTCGGGGAGGTGAGCTGCGTGGGGATGCGAGATCTAAACTTCGGGGCCGCCGCCCATGTGGGCTCAGCGGCTCGGTGATGTAGAACCACCCGATTGCCACCTTGATGGAGTCACGAAGGCCCTTGAGCCAAGGGCGTTCGCAACTTACCCAACATGGCGCCTCCGCATTCGCTTGCATGCCCTTCACAACCTTTGGCAGCGTTGAAGGTCTTGAGCCCTGAGCGAAGTGGGGCGGATGCGGAGGAAGGCCTCGCACCTGACGATAAATGCCGAGATGTTGAGGATGAAGTTTGGCGCCGGTCGTGGAAATCCAGGCCGTAGTAAAACATGAGCCCCGGACGAATGGGTGGAGTGGAAAGCCTAATCCAGCGGAGGAAGTGGGGAAGAAAACGACCCTCTCATGGGGCCGGGGTAGGGATGAGCTGCCCCTCGTCAGGCGGCCGATCTGTGATATCGCCGGAAAGGTATCGGTCGCTGCGCAGCAGCAATGTGCTCCTCCTTAATGGTGGAGCCAACCATTTGCCTCCGCTCGGACATATTCGGAGAAGGTCGGCGAGATCTTGTGACTTAGGCGTTGGAGCTTGAGTCTTGTGGAGATGGATAAGCAAAGGAGGAAGAAGGCGTGGGTGAGAAGGTAAATCCTTATCCCTTATATATAGGATGACGAAGACTATCGTCCCCACCGGCTGGTAAAACTCGCTTATCCCCCAAGTGCCACCATCAATGGCGCGGTTGGGTTACCGTCCGTATTGATGGGAATCCGGAATAAAGGGAACACGATCTCTGCCCGACAAGGCGTGCCAAGGAAGCAACCGCTAAGCGTCTTTGAGGTGGTATAATAAAAGCGATTTAAATAAAGGTTTGGAAGCGGTGTGATGTCATGCCGCATAATCGTCGGCCAGATTGGACTTGTGTACATTTTATTCTCTCTACGGTGGAATGTGGAATTTATTTTGCGAGCGGACACTATCTGGTGTTCATGATCTTCTCTGGATTATTCAAGGGAGAACCGCCTTGCAATGCCGAACATTATGTCGCGCGGACTTATCGTCATTGAAGCTGGTTGAAGAGACTCTTGAGGAGTCTGGACTAGGGGTGTCGGACAACGGACTATTATCGTCCGCGGACTCCAAGACTACTGAAGATACAAGATTGAAGACTCCGTCCCGTGTCGGATGGGACTTTCCTTGGCGTGGAAGGCAAGCTTGCAATCTGGATATGTAGATCTCCTACCATTGTAACCGACTACTGTGTAACCCTAGCCTCCTCCGGTGTCTATATAAACTAGAGGGCTTTAGTCCGTAGGACACAACATACATTACAACAATCATACCATAGGCTAGCTTTAGGGTTTAGCCTCCTTGATCTCGTGGTAGATCCACTCTTGTACTACCCATATCATCAATATTAATCAAGCGGGGCGTGGGTTTTACCTCCATCGAGAGGGCGAACACAGGTAAAACATCGTGTCCCTCGTCTCTGTTACCATCCGCCTAGGCCTGCAGTTCGGGACCCCCTACCGAGATCCGCGGTTTGACACCGACATTGAGTCTCACTCTTCTTCTTGAAGAAGTATCATAAGTGTACCTTGAATAATCATCCATAATCACCAAGCAATACTTTCTCCTCCAAGACTATCAAAGATGGAGGCCGAAGAGATCCATGTGAAGGAGCTCCAAGGGTCTCTTGAGTGAGATGATGGTTGAAGGAGGTGAGCCTTCATGAAGCTTTCCCCGATACAAACACTTGCAAGCACGATCTTTGGCAAAACTAACATTTGTTAGTCCACGAACATGGTCCCCGTTGAAGACTTTGCAAAGATCTCATATTGGCGATGGGCTAAGCGGCGATGCCAAAGCCATCCCGTCAACTTTAGCCATTAGGTATGTCGCGGTCTTAGTGGGTCGCTCAGAAGTTAATCACATAGAGACCGTTCTCGACATGCCCAACAAAGGCTACTTTAAGAGTCTTGCTCCACAAGAGGGCCCGAGTATCAATATCAAAGAATGTAGCAAAGCCCATGAGTGCAAGTTGGCGAATGGAAAGTAAATTGAATGCAAGGGACTCAACAAGCATGACTTTCTCGTCGTTAGATCATGAGAAATGACAACCTTGCGAGACCCAATACCTTAGAATGTGATGCATCCTCCCCTCGACATTGGTGGGCATAGATGGAATCTCTTGCCGTCCACCACCAAGTCCTTGCTCCGGTCATATGATTTGTTGCTCCTTTGTCGAGCAACCATGATCCCCACCGAAGCAAACACCTACGAGATCAATGCTTGGTTTTAGGTACCCATTTATTAATGGGTCCTTTGATGTTAATAACAAGGTTCTTGGGAACCCAAATAGACCATTCAATGTACTCATAGGAAGAACCAACAAATCTAGCATAAACATGTCCATCACTAGCACGGCACTGACACATATAATGGGTTAAAGTCGCCGGTTTTGTTTGAGGAAATGCTTTTGCCCTTTTGGACATCAACTCCCTTCACTTTCTCCTTCTTCTTCTTAGGATCACCCTCTCCCTCTTTCACGAACGTTTGTTTGAGAGGAGGAGGACGATTGGTCTTCTTCTTCTTCTTCTTCTTCTTGCTCTTGGACTTGGGTGCAAACCCAATTCCTTCTTTGGCCACAACTTCCTTTTGATTGCTCAAAAGGTCGTTGAGGTTTTTCTCACCTTGAATGCAAGACACAAGGCCTTTCTCAAGTTGATCCTTCAACTTGGCATTTTCCTCCACAAGATGCACATGCTCACAACATGGGTTAGTAGCACATGCATTATCAATTAATACCATATGAGGAAAGGTGGCCTTTTCCTTGATTAGCAACTTGGAGTTGAGCATGAGACTCTTTGAGGCTAGCATGAGTACCCTTCAAGACCTTGTGGGCCTTGTCAAGTATCTCAAACTCCTCTTTGAGTCTAGCATGATCAACCCCAAGTTTAGCCTTCTCGGAGGTTAGCACGAGACATGACAAGAGCATGATCAAGATCTTTCTTTAACTTAGCATGGTCATCATTGTGTGACTCCTCAAGAGTCGAAGCGATGCTGCGCTCTTCCTCAAGAGCATTAGAGATCCAATATCTCATCGGCATAGTCACGACTATGACCTTCCATCTTGGAGATGGTTTCTTCGTGAGCCTCGATCATGTCATTGGCCTCACCAAGTTGTTCCAAGAGAGCAACAAAGTGCTTCTTGGACTTTCCTTGAGCTTACTCATAAAGACTCAAATTCATTCACTTCCTCATTAGACTCAACATGTCCATCAATGCAATCCTCCAAGGAGGATTAGTAATGATGGTGGTTGTGATGTTGGGGGTTACCTTGTTTGAAGCTTTAGCCATGAGGCATCTAGCGGTGATGTTTTCGTTGGGTGATTCGAGAGAGACACCGGGAGTAGTAACAATGCAGCAGACGCCTTGGCCGTTGCTTCTTCATTTTCATCATCATCGTCATCCTCTTGGTATTCTTCTTGAACCACCAACCCACGAGTGGGAGTCTTCTTGGCGAAGTTGTTCTTGTTGGGGAAGGACTTGGCTTTGTCTTTTGAATGAACTTGCCACCATTGTCTTCCCCTTCTCGTAAGGACAATCCGCAATGAAATGGCTCACATTGCCACAGTTGAAGCAAGTTCTAACTCGTTGCTTGCCCTTAGCGCCACTTGAGTTGTTCTTGTTGAAGTTGGGCCTTAAGCTCTTCTTGCTCCAAATTGTCTTGAAGCAAGGGCCATGTGCTCATGGTAGTCAAACTTGGTGTCTTGGGGTTGCTTTCCTCATCTTCCACTTCTTCCTCTTCTTCCATAGTAACCTTGGCCTTCAAAGCAAGGTTAGGCTTCTTTGCTCTTTGAGAGCAGACACCGCATTGTCGGCGGTCTTGTCCAAGATGCTCATTACAGCGAACTCATCCAACACTTCACTTGAGGTCATGGGTGGAAGTCCGGTCGTTGACGAATGACGGAGGACATGGCCTTGTTGTAGGGCATCATGGCCTTGAGGAACTTCCGCTTGATCAATTGTCATCCGTGTCCTTGCTTCCATGATCTCGAAGTGCGACCCTTGAGTTTGGTCACTCTTTGAAAGAGCTCACGAGGTTCTTCATCTTCTTTCATTGCAAACTCATCGGCTTCATCTTGCACCACTTCATAGTTGGAGCATTGAATGCTAGCACTTCCACGATAGAGACCCTTGACACATTTCCATGCTTCTTTAGCCATGACATGGGGTCGAAGGTGAGGAGATCTTCGGGAAGGATTGCATCTTGGATGATGAAGAGCACTCTCATTGAATTGATTGTCCACGGCTTCTCGAGGGTGAAGTTGCTTGGTCATGACGATAAAACCTTCTTCAATGATTCTCCAAGGTTAGTGTTCACATGTTTCAAATGGCGCTTAAGCGATAGACCCAGAATCAAAATCTTCATGTTTCTCATATTTAGGAGGTGGACGGCATGATTCAAATGAGTGGAGGAATTGTCCCTCCATAAACCGAGGGTTCCACATGGGCAAAGATGCCGGTACCATTTCTACCACTAATAGAAGGACTCTTATCAATGTTAGCTTCCCCCTTGTCGGAGGGAGCATCCGTCACCTTGTTGGTGGGATTACCCACTTTCATCGGCGAGGTAGATTGTTTAAGTCCTTCTAGGAATTCCTTAAACATGTCCTTGACCTCGGTCGTCATGGAGGTTTTCAATGTTTCCAAAGCAACATTGAATTCCTCACGTGAGATCGAGTTACCCCCATCTCCGTAGATGAGATCGGATTCGTGCAGTGCTCTCCCACCTCATCTGGCATCAACCATACTCTTTGGGCGGTAAAGTCCTTAAAAAGAGATGAGGCTCGATACCAATTGAAAGGATCGATATGGTTGACTAGAGGTGAATAGGCAACTAACAATTGTTAACCTTTTCTTTACCAAATTAAACTTTGCAACAAAATAGGTTGTCTAGATGTGCAACTAGGTGAGCAACCTATATGATGCAATAACAACTAATACACAAGCAAGCAAGGGATGTAACAACAAGTAAGCTTGCAAAAGTAAAATCGAGACAACCAAGAGTGGAGCGGTGGAGGCGAGGATGTGTTACGGAGTTCCTTCCTTTTAAGGAAATGCGTCTCCATTAGGCGGTGTGGAGGCACAATGCTCCCAAGAATCCACTAGGGCCACCGTATTCTCCTCACGCCCTCACACAATCACGAGATCCGTGATTCCACTATTGGTGCCCTTGAAAGCGGCGAGAACCTTTACAAAGCAAGGTTGGGGCAATCTCCACAACAATCGGAGGCTCCCAACAACAACAACAACACCCGAAGCTTCACCACAATGGAGTATGGCCGAGGTGACCTCAACCATCTAGGGTGCTCAACACCCAAGAGTAACAAGATCAAAGGGATAAGTGGGGAATCAAATTTCTCTTGGTGGAAGTGTAGATCTGGGCCTTCTCAGCCAATCCAGAGCAAATCAACAAGTTTGATTGTCTAGGGAGAGAGATCGAGCGAAAATGGAGCTTAGAGCAACAATGGAGCTTTGGGGAAAGAGGTAGGTCAACTTGGAGGAAGAAGACACCTTTATATAGTGTGGGAACACATCCAACCGTTACCTCATTTGTGCAGCCCCCGCCTGAGGCGGTACTACCGCTAGGAGCGAGGCGGTACTACCGTGAGGCGGTACTACCGCTCCTACCCAGGATACTACCTGTATTTGGCTGGAGAAGCAGAACCTTGCATCCTCGGGCGGTACTACCGTGGGAGTAGGAGGCGGTACTACCGCTCGGATGGTACTACCGCTACTACTACGCTTTTAGTGCCATAAAACCCGACAGAAAACAGATCTCGAATCGTGGCGGTAAGGTGTGATCTTGCTGCGGTACTCTGCCGAGGCCATGGCAGTACTACCGCTCTGAGAGGTACTACGGCTGGGAAGGTACTACCGCTGGAGGCCGGCGGTACTACCATTGGAGATCGTGGTACTACGGGCACAGAACAGGCAGTCTGCGGAAGAAGTTGCGGCTCGAGTTGCGAAAGGAAGGCGGCGGGTGTGATAAGGATGTGTGCGTGTTGATTCCACCTAGTCTTACCAAAGCAGATCCCTCTTAATAATCGGTGACTCCTCTGAAACTAGTCCACCAACAGCGAAGCGAAGGAGCTACACCGTCTTGAATAAAACACCGAGGGAGAAAATCGTCTCGTGCCAATGGATGATTACGTGAAAGAACTTAGCATTACCGCGATTAGTCGCCAAAAGCATTGTCATCAATCACCAAAACCACTAGGGGATAAATATGCCCTTACACAGACTGCGGCGTGGTGTCCGCCTAATCCGGCGTGAATTTTAGCGGGAGGTTTGCCCTTCCTCTTGAGAGATCCACCGTTGAAGGACTCTGGTTGTGCTTTTCTTATAGAGTTCTCCCTCGTGGACCTTGTAGGCTTTAGATCGCGGACTATCGGCGGGACTCATTTTGGTCTTGGGAAGTTCTGCACTGAGTAAGTAGGCTAGGAATGGCTTTGTCCGCAGGCGATTCTGCCATTATTTTCGTGAAATTTGAAGGTGTTATTTCATCGGTGAGTCGCCCGATTATGTCGATTGATTACGTGTTGATTAGTGCGGCTGCCTCCGGGTTGTTATTTCGGACTCCTCTTCTCATAAATGCGGATGGCAAGAGCCGTTCGGGAAGATGTTTGGGGGACAGCGTCTCGTTTTGCTGATGTGTGCCAATCGTCGGCTGCTTGGTTATTATCTCGAGCTACGTGATGGAATTGAGTCCTTGAACCGGTGACATTTTAGGACAACGTTACGATAGTCTGCCATTTTGGATCCTTGGCGTCAAAGTCTCCGTTTACTTGGGATATTGCAAGGTTTGAATCGCGCACCTCTAGGCGTTGAATGCCCATGGAATTGCCATCTGGAGGCCATGTAGGAGGGCCTCGTATTCGGCTGTGTTGTTGGAGTCCGTGTACATTATCTGAAGTACGTATTGGACTGTGTCCCCGGTTGGGGACGTCAATACGACGCCAGCCCCCAAGCCAGCCAACATTTTGGAGCCGTCGAAGTGCATGATCCAATTGGAGTTCGGCTTCAGTCCATTCGGCGACAAAGTTAGCCAAGACTTGCGACTTTATAGCGAATGGTAAGAGCTCAATGGCCCATTTTGCAATCCTGCCCGTTGCGTTGCGATTATTTATAATGTCGTTGAGGGCGCCGAAGCCTTGTTATCGAACACTCTTGAAAGTAGTGCGGAGCTTAGGGATGCCATGAACACCGCATAGGCTATCTTTTGATAGTGCGATGCCAGGACTTCACGGGGAGTTAAGGCGGTGGATCGTAGTACCTTGGTTTTGAAGAGAATTTGTGCCCTTACATTTCTCATTGACGGCGAGCACGCGCTTACAACGATGTGTTGCGCGATGTATAACAACATTGGTTAGCCTAGGTTAGGCGCAGCCGGGACGGTTGTTGCCAATATGGTTTTGATTTCTTGAGTCGGCCGTGGCGACATCCGTCCCTCGAAGTGTTGATGCGCTGAGGAAGCGATAGAGGGTAATGCCTTTTCTCCCAAGCGGGAGATAAAAGCGGCTTAGAGCCGCCACACATCGGTCAATTTTCTATTTGTTTGAGGTCTTTTGGAATATCTAAGCGGTGTGAGCTCGGATCTTGGCTGGGTTTGCTTCAATTCCTCTACGGATACTATGAAGCCGGGAGCTTTACGGCTGGTATGCAGCAGCATTTTCAGTTCACTTGATGTCATATGCTCGGAGGTTGTCGAATGTTAGCCTCAAATCATCTACTAGGGTCTCGGCGTGTTTGGATTTGGTGACTCGTCGTCTCGTATCTTCTCTTGTTTTGCCCGATCTGGGTAGCGGACATATACGAATCATCTTGCTGATATGTTGCTTGGCGTTTTTGAGTCGAAGGGCATCGTGTTGAAGCGAGAATGGTCCATATGGAGTAATGAATGCCGTTGCGGCGGTCGCTTCCGCCATCTTGATTTGATGGTAGCGGAATATCGTCAAGGAAGCACAATGATCGT
The DNA here is from genome assembly GCA_021437245.1 of Aegilops speltoides. Lineage (NCBI taxonomy): Eukaryota > Viridiplantae > Streptophyta > Magnoliopsida > Poales > Poaceae > Aegilops > Aegilops speltoides. The sequence continues at coordinate 26,246 of JAHHZJ010003404.1, forward strand.
GCCCTGATAGCATCGATTATTTGGTCGATCTTGCGGGGAGGAAGGATCCTTTAGGCAGGCCTTGTTGAGGTCTTTAAAATCGACACATAGGCGCGAGATTTGTCCTTCTTTGGTACCATCACCAGGTTTGCTAGCCGGTCCGGACGTTTGATGTCTCGATGAATCCGGCTTCGATGGTTTGGCCAGCTCTTCTCCCATTACTGTCTTTTGGGTTGGAAAATCGCCGAAGCGCTGTTTGGTAGCTTGAATCCTTTTAGGATGTTTAGGCTGTGTTACCTTAATCTGCGTGGGATTCTGGCATATCTGAAGGGTGCGAGCAAAGATGTCCCAATTTTCGAAGGAATTCTCGTGATCGCGGCATCTACATCGAGGGTTCAAGCTGTGCCCGATGGAGGCCGTCTTTGTTGGAGTCCATTGGGTGGACACGGAATTTGACTATTTAGTCCGCTGGTTTGAAAGAGGTGGACTTGGATCTCTTATTGAGTATCACATCATCCCTATTCACCGTGAAGCCTGTGCGATGAGTTCTTCTGCCGCTAGGGCCGGATAGTGCCTCGGGGCTAATCACGGCGATCTTGTTTTTGCGAGTGCTATGTCCGGATCACTAGCGAGTGATTGTTACTGCGGGCGAGCATCTTAAGCTTCATGTACCCGTAATGGGGTATGGCTTGGAAAATTGTGAATGCCTCCCATCCTAATATAGCGTGATATCCGCTGCTGAGCAGGAGCCACTTGGAGCGTGACTTCCGGACTGTAATTGTCCGTGAGCGAACACCACATCAAGTGTGATTTTTTCTTGTGCAGCGTGCTTCCGGCTAGGGATTATTCCTCGATGGTTGTCTTGCTTCGCTCAATGCGGCTCAATCTATTTCCATTTTGAAGAGTTTCCTCGTAGATGAGGTTTAGTCGCTGCCGCCATCCATGAGTACCTTGTAAGGAAAGCCGTCCACTATTGGGTGAGGACCAATCTGGTGGTGCTCGGGCTGTTAGAATTTAGGCTCGTCGCTGGCGTTGAAGGTGATGGCCGTGTCGCTCCATGGATTTGTTGTTGCTACTTGGTAGACTTGGCGAGGCTGCGGATTGTTCATTTCGCACATTATTTGATCACGAAAGTCTCGAAGCTATTGACACCGTCTTTGGTCTTGTTGGAGTGGTTTTACGGGGCTAAAGCTCCTCGCCACTTTTGGCCACTGCAATATCAACATGCTCGAAGGCTATGTGTTGGGGTGGCGTATACATCTTGTGAATTTCTGAGGTCCGTGAGCCATCCCTCGATCGGTTCCTTGCCCTTTATGGGGTTTTGCTTTTTGGTTTTGTACACGGTGCTGAGTGTCTGCACCCTTTTGTTGCGGACTAGGGTTATATTCGGGCGGATTGTCCCAAAACTTAGTTTGGTTTTCAGAACTCTCCATCGCCATGATACTTCGTACTATGGGCCTTGGTCGGGCGTGTAATTTCCACGGCGGTGGCGTTCAAGATTCCTAAATCCGTGCAATTATTGTAGAAAATTGAAATGCGTTTTCCTCTTGGCAGTCCTTTATCCTGTCCATAACCGGGAGAATCGGCCTAGTAGTGATGTCTTGTTTCAGCGGGCTCTTGCGGATTTGAGATAGATCGCATATATGCGGGTGGGTGGGTGGAATTAAGTCGGGACCCTACCCATCTCGAGCTCAAGGGCCGAAGTTTCCAATTGGAAGCTTGGATCGTTGGGCGTCGTCCAGCGAGTCGATCGACGCTGACTTTAGGTTCGATTGCTTGATCGAAAGTCCGCCCCCCTGCGGGAGTCCGGCATGAAGGGTTGGAAGCGGACGTGACTAGTTTTCAATATAGGAGAAGAGTCGCGCGTTGTTCCTCCACCACGCGGCGTGGTGGGTAACCTAAGGAGAGTTAATCTCTCTCGGATCGGTTTAAGCCCAATCGATTGTAGTCATGCGACTCCCAAGGCAGCGATGTGATCAAGAGCTCGTTCTGGACGAAAGCTCTATTGGATCAACTACTCGGCGAATTCAAGTTGGCGAAGACTACTTTTGGCGACACGAGAATTAAATCGTTGAAGCGATGGCGAGCAGTGGTCATGAAAACCACCCAGCGGATAGTTTGGCGGCGGCCAAGGCTCCTTGGCGAAGATACCGTCTTTAAATCTGGGAAGGGCATCCTTCCTATCGGTGGCGGCATAGAGGAACTCTCAATGAAAGCACCAATGTTGGTGTCAAAACCGGCGGATCTCGGGTAGGGGTCCCGAACTGTGCATCTAGGCGGATGGTAACGAGAGACAAGGGACACGATGTTTTACCCAGGTTGGGCCCTCTCGATGGAGGTAAACCCTACTCTGCTTGATTGATATTGATGATATGGGTAGTACAGAGTGGATCTACCCGAGATCAAGGAGGCTAAACCCTAGAAGCTAGCCTATGGTATGATTGTTGTAATGGTTGTGTTGTCCTCTGGACTAAAACCCTCCGGTTTATATACACGGAGAGGGCTAGGGTTACGAGTCGGTTACAATGGTAGGAGATCTACATATCCGTATCGCCAAGCTTGCCTTCCGCTAAGGAAAGTCCCATCCGGACACGAGACGGAGTCTTCAATCTTGTATCTTCATAGTCTTGTAGTCCGGCCGATGATGATAGTCCGGCTATCCGGACACCCCCTAGTCCAGGACTCCCTCAGTTGGGCTAGAGCGGGTTGATGGTTCGAGTGCTGCCATCGGGCGGGGAAGAGGCGGTGCTGGTGGGGGTGCTTTGCGGTTGTGGCATAATCGTGGTCTCTGTGGCTTGTGGCGATGGTTCCTAATGGCAAAATTTGGACCTGATTTTCATTTTACAATCAAAAGCAGGTGGTGGAATTTAGCCTCGCACATACTACTATTGCTCCTTTTTATCTCTTCTTGTGTGTTTTCATCTTTGTGAAGACATATAAAAATTGAAAGGATCCATCAACAGCGGGTCCACCTCATGCGGAGAACAAGGAGGCGATTGAGGCGTTGCATGGTGATCGTCTCGAGAGCTAGGGTTAGGGTTTTCACGGTGGTGGTGAGATTCGGTGTCGCGTGTAGGGAACTGACAGCGTCCTCAGCGTCTTGGACCGGCGTGCATCTGCTCTCGTGGTGGTGCCATGGCGGAGAGGGCGAGAGCAGGCGGCGCCCGAGGAGAGCAGAAGAGGCTGAGAAAGGCGAAAAGCAGCTCGAGGCTGAAGCGTGCAGCGAAGCTGAAAGCTGAGCGCCCGAAGACCGTCATTTCTGAAAGCGCAAAGGCTTCCCGATGAAGGCATGGGCGGAGCAGGCGGGTATCTTCGTAGTCCCACCAAATGGCAAGGGGTCGGCAGAGGTGGCGAGTCGGCGACCACGATTGGGCGGGCTGATCTTGACAGAGAAGGAGGCCACGGGGTTTGTCTTCAAGGATTCTGCGCAGGAACAGCCAAGGGCTGCAAGGTGGTCTGCAATCGGAAAAGCGTTCACGCCAAGGATGATGAACCACCGTGCGCTAGAGAAGTCGATGCCGAGAGCATGCGGCCTTCACCGGGAGGCTCAGTTTAAGATCATTGGTAGAAATATGTTTATGGTCAACTTCGACAGCGAAGGTGACTGGAAACATGCTCTAAACAATGGCCCTTGGCAGTTTGACTTTAATGTGTTGGTGCTGAAGGACTATGATAGTGCAACTAGGCCATTGGAGATGATTTTCGACTCAATCGAGGCTTGGGTCAGAGTTGCATATCTCCCACTGGATAAACGCTCGAAGGCTTTCGGTGAAGCACTTATGGCTTGGTTGGGTGAAGTAGTCAGTGTGGATGTAGAAAGATGGTTTGCAAAGTGCAGAGTTGCGCTTGGGGCTAAACTCTCAATTTTTGAACCTTTGGTGAGAGGATTTTATCTCAAAAAAAAACAGAAGAGGACCTAGAACAAACATGGTTTGATTTCACCTATGAAAAGATTCCGCACTTTTTGCTTGAGTCTGCGGACGTCAATTTATGACATAGAAGGTGCATTCCTCCTATGAAGTCGGATGATCGATTGGAATTGAATGGCTTAGAGCCTCATCGGGCAGAAGCTGTATCTATGAAAGAGGGATCTTTTAGGGGACCATCTGGAAGCGCTAACAGCCAATGAAGTGTTAGATCAAACGATGTTGATATAGGAAGGAGGAAGACTGGTTCGGTTCGCGATGCTCTAACTAAACGTAAATTGTATCAAGAGTTTAAAACCCGAGGCCACCACTTGGCGAGAGAGGACAAAGGGATCATGGAGAAGTGTCAAGCCCCAACAAACAGCGACACGGGCTGGCTGAGTCTAGGGGCAAGGATCTTAGATAGGGGCTAGAATAGAAGAGAGAAAAAGACATGCGCAATGAACTGGGCAGAGACAACTAAGCAGGGCGGTGGATTCTGAGCTAACTACCAGCAATATAGCTCTTGGGATCATACTGGAGATGGCATGTCAAACCAGTACAGAGAAAAGGAATGCAGAAAGGGCCACTATGTGAGGAAGCCGAGACCGGGATACGAGGAATGTCGCTCTCCTAGGAGCCCAAGACATGATTATACATGGGAAAGGAAGAGGAGGTCGAAGCAGCAATGGGTAGCTAAAGGTGACAGGTTTGCTGGTAATGATGCCTTCATTCGCGACACAAGGCAGAAAGTGTCTTCGGTGTTTGACCGTATCTTCGAGCATGATGAAACATCGGCGGACCTCATGACAGCAGCCGCCCGAACTGTGAATATCTTGGCTTGGGCTATCGAGTCCAACCCAGCGGTGGTGTTTCTAAGTGAAACAAAAAAAAGAAAACGAGGCGATGGAGAAAATCAAGTGGAGTTTGGGGTTCGGATCGGGGTGGCGGTAAACTATAATGGGAAAAGTAGTGGTTTGGCCCTTTGGTGGAGGGATCTTGTGCAAAATACTGAGGTTAGGCCTTGGTGCCAATATTTTGTGGATGCTAAAATTAGTGCAGGAAGGAAAACCCGTAGATTCACTGGTTTCTATGGGGAGCCCAATACCGAGTTGCGCAAGAAATCATGGGATGCGATACGTTACCTACGAGCACAGGACAATTTGCCGTGGCTTTACGGGCGACTTCAATGAAGCTCTGTTTCAGACCGATCAACTAGGAGGCAACAGAAGAAGTTTTGCACAGATGGAAGATTTTAGAGAATGCTTGGCCGACTGTGGCCTAGTTGATCTGGGGTTCTCAGGCTACCCTTACACGTGGAACAACAAGAGGGATGCGGAGAATAACACACAAGTTCGTTTGGATAGAGCCACTTGCGATGAAGCTTTTCTCGATCTCTTTCAGGAGACTACAGTTGAGCATGTGATTAGGGCGATGGAGACGACTCCACGCCAGAAACAGAGGGGAGACATCCCTTTTCGATTCGAGGAAGCATGGCCTAGACACGAACAATACGACCAGATGGTAGCTGATGCATGGCAAGCCTCGGACGTAGGAGACCATGGAATACGTGCATGCATGCATGCAAAGGCTAGGTTGTGTCTTGGGCGGCATGTAGCAGTGGGCAAGAGAAGTCTTCGGATCCACCAAGCGTGAGATATCCAAGTTAAAGAACCAGTTGGTGGATGCGAAGAAAAGGGTTGTGGTCACGGGTTCCTCGCTGGAGGCCCGTGAGATTGAAGAATAGCTGCGAGAAATACATACCAGAGAAGAAATTTTATATAAGCAGCGTTCACAAGTGGAATGGTTGAAGGCGGGGGATCAAAACACCAAGTATTTTTAGAACAGGGCCTCGCATAGGAAGAGGAAGAATACAGCCCGAGCGCTCAAGTTAATGAGCTGCTGGGCAACATAGTACCTTCCGTTACAACGCAAATGAACGAGAGACTAACAGCAGCGATTATAGATGATGAAATTGAAAGGGCTTTGTTTCAAATGGGACCTACTAAGGCGCCGGGGCCGGACGGATTACCTGCACTTTTTTTACCAAAGACATTGGTCTCTGGTAAAGGATGATGTGTCTTGAGGCTATAAAGGTTTCTTATCACGGGGAGGCAGCTCTGAGGCTTTTAATGAGGCGGTCATTGTTATGATTTCTAAAGTTAACTCACTTGAGTTGCTTACACAATTCAGACCGATCAGCCTGTGTGATGTTCTTTATAAAATTGCCACGAAGGTCTTGGCGAATAGGTTAAAGTGTTTTCTTCCTGTCCTTATTTCCGAGGAACAAAGTGCTTTTGTACCCGGTCGTTTAATCACTGACAATGTCCTTGTGGCATATGAGCGTGTGAATGCTATTCGTAACAGGAAGAGGAAGAAGCAGTTGTGCACGGTCAAGCTAGATATGATGAAGGCCTACGATAGAATTGAGTGGGCGTTCTTACAGCGAATCTTTGGCGCGAGTGGGGTTAATTCTGAGAATGGATTTCCATGATCATGCGTTGTGTGACTACAGCAAGGTTCTCAGTAAAGCTAAATGGAGGCCTTTCTAGAGGCTTCATTCCATCCCGTGGACTAAGGCAGGGGACCCGTTATCGCCGTACCTTTTTCTATTCTATGTTGAGGGCTTTTCTGCTCTGTTAAGGAAGCCGCAAGAGGAAAAGCGGATCAAGGGAGTTCCTTTTGGGAGCACTGGCCCCCCTGTTACACACCTCCTGTTTGTAGACGATAGTATTGTTTTCCTTGAGGATCCACTTTGAAAACATCTTGGCCTTGAAAAGATTCTTAGGAAATATGAGGAAGCATCCAAGCAATGCGTTAATCTGCAGAAGTCGGCAATATTCTTTGGCAAAGGAAGTCAAGAGAATGCAAAGGTACAACTAAAAAATATCTTGGGCGTGGACAATGAAGCACTCAGCGAAAGATATTTGGGCCTCCCAACACTGGTTGGTAGGTCCAAACAAGGGACTTTCAAATACGTTACTGAGTGTTCGAAAGGAAAAGTTAATGGTTTGAAGGGTCAAGGACTTTCTAAGGCTGTATGCGAGAGAGTACTAATCAAATCATCTTCAGGCCACACCTACTTACACCATGAGTTGTTTCATCTCACAAAGAAAATGTGTCGGAACCTGACTTCGATCTCGTCAAAATTCTGGTGCGGTGCAACAAATGGTGATAAAAAGGTGCAGTGGATATCATGGGATAAGATGTGTGTAGCAAAACGAGATGGTGGTCTCGGCTTTCGAGACCCGGAAGCTTTCAACCAAGCTCTCCTAGCAAAGCAGGCATGGAGGATCTTGCAATATCCGCTCTCACTGTGTGCATGGGTTCTCAAGGCGAGATACTTCCCGGATAACTCCATCATGTCGGCCACGTGCCCCTCGGGGGGCTCATTCACTTTCAGGAGTATACTCCATGGGCGTGACCTGCTGCGGGAGGGGTTGATTTGGAGAGTCGGAGATGGGTCCAAGATTAATGTTCATCATGACAATTGGATCTCAAGGAGTGGGAGTATGCAACCACTGGGAGCCGTATATGTACCGGGAGTGACAAGGGTGGCTGATTTGCTGTCACCTAATGGCGCCTCGTGGAGTTTTGATTGTGCGGATGAGATGTTCTCTCTAGATGATGTGGCGGACATAAAACAGATAGCGGTTGGGGGACTAGGAACAGAGGATACCTTAGCATGGAACTATACTAAAAAATGGAGTGTTCACGGTGCGCTCGGCCTACCACCTCAGAATGACCATGAACAGGGTGAGATCTGGACAGCCGGAATCTTCGAGTTCTGTAAGCAAACACAAAGGTCAGCTAGGGCTGTGGGATACTAGTGCACTGAACAAAGCAAAAATTCATATGTGGAGGTCATCGGGAATGGCACAGCGGTTGGAGTCGAGCTCCATCGTGGCGCATCAAACCGAGGGTGTTACTGCATGGTATGTGAGCAAGAGGAGAGGATCATGTATCGCTTTGGACTTGCCAGCATTCGATCCAGTTCTGTAACTAGCTCCGCTCGGAAAAGGGAGTCACGGTGGCAGCCCACGATCCTCCTGACCTCCCACAGTGAGTTGGCCAACTGGCTGCTCGGATGGTTCGCCAAGGCCCATGAGGATGAGCGGGAGATGATGATACATGCAGTATATGAAGGAAATATGCCCTAGAGGCAATAATAAAGTTATTATTTATTTCCTTATTTCATGATAAATGTTTATTATTCATGCTAGAATTGTATTAACCGGAAACATGATACATGTGTGAATACATAGACAAACATATAGTCACTAGTATGCCTCTACTTGACTAGCTCATTAATCAAAGATGGTTATGTTTCCTAACCATAGACATGTGTTGTCATTTGATTAATGGGATCACATCATTAGGAGAATGATGTGATTGACATAAACCCATTTAGTTAGCCTAGCACTTGATCGTTTAGTATATTGCTATTGCTTTCTTCATGACTTATACATGTTCTGTAACTATGAGTATGCAACTCCGTTTACGGAGGAACACTTTGGGTGCTACCAAGCGTCTAGCGTAAGCTGGGTGATTATAAAGGGCACTACAGGTGTCTCCAAAGGTACATGTTGGGTTGGCGTATTTGAGATTAGGTTTTGTCACTCCGTTTATCGGAGAGGTATCTCTGAGCCCTCTCGGTAATGCACATCACTATAAGCCTTGCAAGCAATGTAGTTAATGATTTAGTTACGGAATAATGCATTACGTAGCAGTAAAGAGACTTACCCGATGCGAGATTGAACTAGGTATTGGATACCAAGCGATCGAATCTCGGGTAAATAACTATACCGATGACAAAGGAACAGCGTATGTTGTTATCACGGTTTGACCGATAAAGATCTTAAGTAGAATATGTAGGAGCCAATATGGGCATCAGGTCCCGCTATTGGTTATTGACGGAAGCGTGTCTCGGTCATGTCTACATAGTTCTCGAACCCGTAGAATCCCGCAACAACGTTTCATTGCGATATAGTATTATATGAGTTATGCATGTTGGTAACGAATGTTGTTGAGTCCGGATGAGATCATGGACATGACGAGGAACTCGGAATGGTCGAAGATAAAGTTTGATATATGGGATAATAGTGTTTGATCTCGGAAGGGTTCGAATTCACGGAAGGGTTAGGATGTTTCGAAATGTTTGGAGTGCGAGAACCGTTATTTGGGCCAAGGGAAAGCCCACAAGGTTTTGGAAGCATAAAGGAAGTTTCTGCGGTCTGAGGCAGACGCCGAAGGCTGCGGGGCTAACTCTGTCTGACCACGAGCACCTATAAGGGCAGGGGGCCCCTTCTAATCGGCGGGAGGCGGAGGCGTCTTGTGAGCGGTCGAGGTCGAGTCTTGTGGCAGAGCAGGCGATTTTACCCAACCGGGGCTCTCGGAGAGATAAACCCCTCTGCTGCCTTGTGTTTGTTATTTGATCTTGCTCGAGGATCTGGCGTATGGTGGTGTAGTGGGTGTCGAATGGACCCGAACCCGCCTCGTGTCATGGGCCTCCCTTTTATAGTCTGAAGGCGCCCACAGGTGGCAGCGTAGGAAGCGGGGTAGAAAAGGTAAGCAGGTTGGTGCAATTGTGACCAGCGGTGCCCCTACCTAACTCGGTGGCGGGGACAAGGGCATTAAATGCCCGTCCGGTGCTTAGCGATGTAAAAGCGACCGTTAGGTGAGCCACGGTTGCCACGATGGCGCCTCTGTCAGCTCCGCTTGCCACCTCGCTCCGCATGGCTGCGCATTGCCTGCGCACGTGCCTGCTGGGATGGTCTTGGGGTGACGCGTCGGCTGGATCTGTTGGACTCTGGGTGGCAGCCTGCATGACAAGCGCCTTGCATGACCCTTCTCTGTCGGACGGCAAGCTAGCGGCCGCCGGACCTTCTTGGGGGCCTTGAACATCGCTGCTAGTCTGTTGGAATCGCCCTGATCGGCCTCCCCGGCAAGCTCCTCTTGTCGGGGCCTTCGTTTCCTTGGGTGATACTTTGTTCTTGAATGGCGATGATAGGAAATGGTGGAGGTCTTGGCGGGCGTCCGGCAAAGCCTTGCCTTGAGAAGCTCTGATTGCCCGTGCACAAGTTAAAGTGCTAAGGTGCCCCCTACTTTAGTACACCAGGCGAGGCCCGGAACTGGGCCATACTGCGCCGGCGTTGTTGGGGCGAGCCCAAAGCAGTCTGCAGTCATGTGCGGCCTGAGTCCGCGCTACGTCGGACTCCGTGTCCACCGCGCCGTCCATAGCAGCGCAGCGTCGATTCTTGGCGTCGCGGGAAAACGTGGTCAATGCTTAATTCGAAATCGTAGCGTTCGCATTCCCGTTTATCGCGAGAGAAGCGGGGCGTTCCCCACTTCCGCCACTTGCGGTTCCTTCCTCAAAAGCTCCGCCGTTCTCCTCCGTCTCCCCGTCGAGAAAAAATAAGCGCTCCGCCGCCCGTCGTCGCCGTTGCTTTCACCTCCCCGCCGCCCCGCCATGGCCCGAAGGCAGGGGAAAACTCTGAAGGCGAAGGCTGCGAAGGCAGCGAAATCGGCAGTATTTGGAAGCTCGGTAGCGCAGAAAGCAGTGCTTGTTCCCCGAGCTCACTCGGGCGTTGCAGGCGGAGTTTACCTCTTCAGTCAGCGGAAGCAGGCGCACCAGCTGCGCGGTGCTCTCATGGAGGCCTCCAAATCGAAGAAGTGCCCCAAAGGGTACTACTTCTTCTGTGTTCTTCTATTGCGGGCTCTGCCCACCTTTTCGATTTCTTTGCGACATCATGAACACCTACGGGTTTCATCTGCTTGATTCACCCCCAGCGCCGTTCGACCATGGCGGTTTCGCGCACCCTCTGCGAGAACCGTTGAGTATCCTCCCAATGTGGCCCTTTTCTCCACTATTTCTCTCCTCGGGCGAGAAAGAGCCAGCTGAGTGGAATCGCTGGACCTCCCGGATGGGCATGAAGGAGGTGTACTTGTCAGGCGAGCTCCGCGACAAGTGGGGCAGTGGAGGCGGAGTGGTGCTGGATCTGTGACACCGATCCGCCGCCCGTTCACAAAAGCTGCGCAAGACCGGGTGGTGCGTGGCGGCTGGGAGTTCTCTGTCGTCCGGATGATGCCAAGGCGATGATCGCCACCACCGGATCCTCCGGCTTAGGCATCTTGGGACTGCCTAGCAGGCGGTTGGCGGATTTCCTCCGTCGCCGTATCGCCCCTCTGCGGCGAGGGAGCCCGCTGGCAATTTAAGCGGCCAGCCCGGACTTCATGAGGCTGCGCCCAGGCCTCAACTTCAATTTTACGGTCATGGGGCTGGGCGCGTCTTTGAGGAGATGTTCAAGCCGCGATCCTAATCACCGGAGTGGTTCCGGTTAGCGCGGCGTCGTCCCCTTGTCTGCAACAACTCGGTAGCGATCGCATCTGCGCAATGATGCCAGTCTTTGTTCGCATGGGATAAGTGCAAAGCTGGATAGAGCCTGCCACGAGAGTCGTGCAGCAATTTTTTCGACAATTTGTCGGTGGCGATCAACCCGATGAGCAAAAGCTTCTCACCAGCGCCACCTCTTGCCGAGCTGGCGTATATTGCTAAGCCGGGCGGCGGCGGCACGCCCGCGTGGCGGTTGCTTACGTTGGCGGGCGGATCAGCTCTGGCGGCAAGTCTTACCGCCGGGCAGAACTCCGGAGGCGGCGAAGCGAAAAGACCGAGGCGGGGCAGGCGAGCCAGCGAAACCTGGCGGCCAGCCACCTTGAGCAACTTACGCGGCCGTGAGCCAGCGCAGCCCAGTTCCGACCTAGAAAGCGCCTCCGTCGAGTCGGAGGCTGGCGGAGAGCATGCCGTTTAACAGCAGCATGCGCCGTGGGACACGTTCCCCGCGGCAAGCCTGACTCAGTGCAGAGGATCCGGCAGCGCCGGCAAGAAGGGTCTTCCGGGCTGCCACGCCTGATCCTGCCGCAGCTCGTGGTAAGCGCCGGAGAGAGCCGTCTCCCCCGCCGCGTCGCGCCGAGAGGGTACCGGAGTTCGACCTCTCCGCGCTAAGCTCGGCAGCGATGAGGAGGAGGAGGAGGAAAACGAGGAGGAGTAAAGGCTTCCTCCTTTCCGCTTTCGTTCTTCTCCGTTGCCGCTTATCTTGTATCCACTTTTGCTTTTCACTGAACTTACATTTCTTTTCGGGACTTTGGCTGAGGAGGCGGCGAAGAGCCGGGATCCCGTGGTGCGACGCCGGGGCGATCCTGCCGTGGCGGCGGAAGGTATGTCGAGACCGTCTCGCGGACCCGATCCCTTTTTCTCGCCGCAGCCCCGGTGCAGCCCCGGCGTAAGTGTCTGGTTTGCCTCCTTTTGTGGAGACGCATGCAGGTGCTTCCCCTCTGCTTGACATTTGGGTGATTGGCATGTTTATGCTGTGAGGCAGAACATGCCCACCGGAGGCGATCGGAGCCGACCGGAGGTGTCGTCGGCCGACCTCGCCACCGAGGCCGACTCCCGCTATGGGAGCCCTCTCCGGCAAGGGAGGGATCTCCGGCAAAGGGTGGAACCAGTGAGCCCCCAGTGACGGGGCCCACGATCACAGAGCCTAGCACAGGTGACCCTCCTTGTCAGGGACTCTCCCTTGGGTTCGTGACCTCCTTTTCTTTTTTGGGTGTTGCGACTCCCCTTCCTCTCCTGCCTTGGATCCTCCCTTGGGGACCCGATGGAAGCTGAAGTCACCGGCGAGAGGATGGGTGCAACATCTTGGTGATCTGTTCTTGTGAAGAAGAGAGCTGGCGTGGAGGGCCCCTTGTGAAGAGGCCGCCAAGGCCCAGCAGCACGAGGGCTGGCGAGGTCGGCAACCATCTTGGCGAGCCGGAGGATGCGAGGCGCAAGCGCTGCACCGACCGCCGACCCATCCGTCGGTGGCCTTGTGTTGGACCCGAGGCCCAGCCGGCGCCTACTGAAAGTCGGCGTGTATATCAAGCTTCCACAGGCATTGAGCTCAGGCGCGGTTGAAGGGAGAATTGACGGGGAGGTACTTAGGCGATGGTTGTGAGGCAAGCGGCAATGGCGAGTCCGAGGAAGCGATTGCTCGGAAGCTAGTGTCACTCTACGCGCCCGGCAAGCGAGGCTTGAGTCGAGGAAGCACTTGTCATGGCGGGAGTTGATATAGAAAACATCGCAAGAGCTCAAGAGCCACAACACAGAGCCCTCGGTCCATTGCGAGAGGCGCAGCTTGATGAGGTGAAAAAAGCGTTCATCCTAGAAATTTGAAGCCGAGGGCAGTGAGGCTCGTCGCGAGAATTGTCAAAGCGGGATGGTGAGCTAATCGAGAGGAAGGCGTGCTTGGACAGCCATGGCGAGAGCTCACCGTCAGGAACAATCACTTGGCGGGGCACTCAAGGAGGCGAAGGATGCGCTGCGGTGTTTGAGCCGCCCGAGGAAGGAGTTGGAGGAGAAGGTGGCCTTGTTGGAAGCGGACATGACAAGGAAAAAGCAGCGAACTTGCCGCACTCCGGCATGGCGTGAAAAAAGGCAGCGCACCCATGGCGATCTGCAAGCCCAGCTCACCGAAGAAGACCGGGGAGCTGAACACCGCCAAGGACTCGAATGCCGACACAGGTTGAAGCTGTCCACTTTGGCGGAGTGCGCTAAGCGGCACCAAGCGGGGAGGGCGACTTGAGGAAAGAGCTCAAGGACAACGTGGAGTTCTTGCGAGGGACGCCGAGGCTCAGAACACTTTCAAGACCACGGTGGAGCTACGGGCGGAGGGCCTCAAATCAACATCGCCCGCGCTCATCGGCGAGGTGGCGGAGGCTGAACAGCGGGCCGGGTACTCTGCAGGAGAATCTCCAGCCAGCGCCAAGCTCACGCTCTTCTTTAAGGGCGTGGTGGCGGCTCTCCGGCAACTCCGGAGAGGATCCGAAGCAGTTGGCCGGCGAGTCCGCAGCGATCTGCGCCAGGGTCTGGAGAAGGTGTTGGTGAAGGTCCTCTTCCGCAACCGGGTGTCGACCTCTCCAGCGTCACCAGAAGCTGCCGGAGGCGCCGACCTTGAGCTCAAAGGCCATCGTCGCGCCCATTGTGGATAAGGTGAGCGATGTCGGGGAGATTCGACGGCGGCAGCGGATTAGGCCGCCCTTCTTCTTCCCTTTCCTTCTTGCTTGCCGTTTTGGTTATGAGAACAATTTAGTCGATTGCATAATAAGTCATTCTTGTAATATAACTCTATTGCAGGTACTGCTTGCTCGTTATTCCCTTTACTTGGTTGTGTCCTTTGTATGCTTTTACCCTCGTTTTGAGGGACCTTGCGGTATAAACACACTTGCTGAGTCTTGGAGCGTCGGCAACTTCTTGGCGGTCTTTGCTTCGACAAGAAATCTTGTCGGGACTAGTTGCGGCTCACTTGTATTGTTGGCGTGCTCGGAAACAACGCAAAGGCGCAAACCTAGCAGCAATCGATTCCTCAGCACTGGGTTTTCCATACAAAACCTGAGCGTTCAAGAATATAACTTAAAAATTTAAAAATGACTAGGCTCAAACTTTGGCTACTTAGCTTTTACATTTTCTTTGCCCGGCAAAACTAGATTCCTTTGAGCAGGCGCCGGTCAGACTTTATCTCCCCCCCCTCCGGTGAACTTGTGGGCGGAGGTATCTTCCTCTCCTCTTTTTTTGAGAAGAAAGAAGAAAATAATGATATATGATCTTAAGCTTCTTTATTGCTTACGGGGATAAGTCTTTGCACAAAGTGTGAGATATATATGCAAAGAAGAAATGCACCAAATTTGACAAGGCGTGCGAGGCACATAAATTTTATTTTGCCTGGGGGCTGCTTGACTTTGTACAAAGTGTTACATGCGGCAGTGACAAGGCTTGTACAAAAGGTGGTTGTCGGGCCGGGTCGGCAACAGCGCCTCATGGGTAAAACTTGCGAAGATGTTCTATGTTCGAGGAATTGCTCACGGAGCGCCATCCTCGATCTCAAAGCGGACAGCGCGGGCCTAGTGACTCGTTTTACCCGATAAGGGCCTTCCACTTTAGGCGTAAACTTGTTTGAATTCTTGGAGGATTGAGCAGCGAAGAACAAAATCGCCTTCCTCGAAGCTTGGCGTTAACCTTGCGGCTATGATAGCGGCGCAAGGCTTCTTTGTGTGAGCAGCTCGTCTGACAACTGAAGGCGATCCTCCTCGAGGAAGCAGCGTGTCATCTTGCGCAGCTGCTCTTGCTCAAGCTCATCATAGCGAGCACTTTCGTGGCGATCCCGTATCTGAGTTCCGTGGGGAAGCTGCTTACGCTCCATAGACAAGAGCAAAAGGTGTCGGCGTTGGCTCGATTTGGTGTCGTTCGATCGACGAAGAACCACCGACAAGCGCTTTCGATCCAATTCTTTCCGCACTTATGCAGCTGTCGAAGGTCCTGGTCTTAAGCCCGCGCAACGCCGGCGATCGCCCTTTCCGCTTGACCGTTGCTTCTTGGGTGAGCAAGCGAAGCGGCAGATCTTAGTGCCAAGATCTTGGGCGTCTTGCATGAAGGTGTGGCTCGTAAATTGTGTGCCATTATCGGTGATGACCCTGTTAGGGATCGAAGCGGCGGACAATCGACCTAAGAACAGCTGCTGATTGCGGCTGTCACCTCCCTCCTTGGTTCCACTTCAGGCCACTTTGTGAACTTGTCGATTACAGCGTACAAGTACTCAAAGCCCCGACAACTTCGGGGAAAAGGGCGAGATGTCGAGCCCCGGACGAAAATGGCGGGACAAAGGATTGTTTGGAGAGCTTGAGCTGGTTGATGAATCTGTTTGGAATGGGACAGCAGCGCTTCACGCTTGGTTACTTGTGCGATTGCATCACGGAGGTTGTTGGCGGAAGAAACCTTGCCGGAAAGCTTTGCCGGGAAGTGCTCTTGCGCCAATGTGGTGACCACATATGCCTCCATGTATCTCTGCCAACAGCTCTTGTCCTTCTTCTCGGGAGATGCATTTCAATTTCACTCCGTTGAATCTTCTTCTGTACAGTATGTCATCGACAAACTGGTACATACTCGATTGCCGGGCTACTCTTTCTGCTTCTTCCTACTCTTCGGGAAGTTCTCCTGTCTGAAGGAAGCGGACCATTGGCTGTGCCCAGGCTGGAGCTTGTGGCTCAACAGCAAGGACCAAAGGCGCAAAGGCTGCTGCGGGGACACCCGCTTCGACGGGAAGGATCTGGGATCCTGCCGGAGCGTGATGTTCCCCGGCAAGTGTGTCTGGACACAACTTGTCGGGAGTGCCTGCCCCAACGACTCGAGCCCTGGGACTTGTCGGAGGAGACTGCCCCTCAGCTCTTTCTGTGTCGAGCCTGGGAACCTTCTTGGTGGCGGCTTCTGGAAGCTCTGCCGGAAGGTGGTTGCCAGCAGGCAATTTCCTCTTCTTACTTTGTCCAGTTGATGGCGTGACAGATGGTTGAGCTAGCTTGAGCACAAAAATCCCTGGTTCCACAGGCAATTTGAGTGCGGCACATTTTGATAGGCTATCTGCAATGTCATTCTGAGCCCTCGGGACATGCTCCATTTGCAGGCCATCAAAATGTTCCTCTAGCTTCCTCACTTCATCAATGTATGCTTCCATCAGCAGACTTTGGTAATCTTTGTTGACTTGGCGGACGACAAGCTGTGAGTCACTCCTGATGATAAGTTTCTTAATCCCAAGCTCTGCTGCTATCCTGAGTCCGGCAAGCAAGCCTTCATATTCCGCGGTGTTGTTTGTTGCCTGCTCCTTGGGAAAGTGCATTTGGACCACATACTTGAGGTGCTCTCCGGTGGGGGCTGACAGTAGTACGCCCTTGCCGGCGCCTTATGTGAAGGCACCGTCGAAGTACATGATCCATTCTTCTTTGACTTCCTTGTGGGGATGCTCCTCTCAGGGGTTTCTTCATCCGGTGTTGGCGTCCACTCCGCTATAAATTCTGCCAAAGCCCGGCTCTGAATAGTCGAGTGCTCTCAAACTTGAGGCCAAAACTTGACAATTCCGGTGCCACTCGGCGATCTGCTGTCGCTTCTAGATTTTCGATATCCTCTTCAGCAGGCGAGTGACCCTTTGTGATCTCATGTGCTTGAAAGTAATGGCGCAGCTTCCTCGAGGCCATGAGGAGGCAGCAACACTTTTGCAGTACCTTGATCTAGCCCCTGCGGAGAGGGTGACAAAATAAAGTGGTATTGCACATTCTTCTTGATGTTTCTTCGGTATTTGTCGGATCCACCCTTGGCGGAGCATTACTCGTCGGATCAGGACTTGCGGGCGGAGCTTGTCGAAGAAGCCCCCCTTGTCGCTGGGCTCGCTTCTTGCTGTTGGCTCATCGTCTGCCTCCTCTTCGCCACCAGCTATAACCTTGACCACTTGATTGGTTGCCGCCGGTCTGACAACTTTTCTTGTGGTTTAGGTGCGACAAGTGTTGGAGTGGAGGACAAATATTTCTTCAAGTCCTGCGGTGCAGCCTCCTTCAGAGTCCATTTCATGGGACCTGCCTTTTCAAGATTACGAAAAAATGGCAAAGCGCGTTCGGCGGAACTTGAAATGAATCTCTTGAGGCGGCGGCGGCAGCAAGCTTTCGTGCGTCCTTGAATCGCTTTGGTGCTTCAATTTGCTCAATGGCCTTAATCTTGTCGGGATTGGCTTCAATCCCCCTCTGAGACCTGAAGAACCGAGAAGCTTGCGGAAGGGACTCGAACACACACTTCTCGGGGTTCAACTTGAGATTGACCTTGCAGATTTGCAAAGTCTCATCAAATCTGGACGAGTCTCTTTGTCTTTGCTCTTGACCACTATGTCATCCATGTAGCTTCTACATTTACGTACAGCTGTGGCTCAAAAGCATGGCTAACTACTCTTGCAAATGTCGAACCAGCATTCTTCAACCCGAAGGCATCCGTGCGAAGCAATATGTGCCACGGAGTAATGAATGCGGTTTCTCCTCATCCTCTTCGCCATGAAGATCGATGATATCGAGTAAGCATCAAGAAATGAGAGCAGATCACATCTGCCGTGGAGTCTACAATCTGGTCAATGCGGCGGCAAAGGAATGGATCCTTAGGGCGAGCTTTATTAACATCGGTGAAGTCGATGCAAAGCATCCACTTCCGTTAAGCCTTACGCCCGACTCTTTGGGTTAGCTAGCCACGTTGGGTGCGATACTCCTCGGACTAGGCTGCTGCTTCCAACTTCGATCTCCTCTGCTATGAACTCTTGGCGCTCTCTTGCTTGCTTTTCGACTTTTTGCCAGCGGGCGGCGTGAGGCGAGGCGGCAAGGTGGTGCTCGATTACTTCCACAGGAGCGCGGGGATGTCGGATGGTTGCCATGCAAACACGCCGACGATTCGCCCATGAGAAAACAACGGCGCTTTCCTATTTAGGATCAGCGTGCAGCGATGGTGAAGGTACCACCGGTGCCGTCCTCATGGCGGCCACCTTCTTGGTCTTTGGCGGAGTTATCTTTGCCTTCTTGTACTTGCGGCGGAGCTCGATGGCGCATCCTCGGCAGCGGCCTTGGTGCTCCGGGGAGAATGCGCTTGCGGAGTGGGCACGAGCTATCCTTGCGGACTTGGCCTTCTTCTTCCCGGGGAGCTTGGCGGCAAGTGGCTTGCGCTCTGCCACGGCTGCTGCTTCGGTAGATCTTGTTAGTGCGGATAAGCGCATCCTTCTTGTCACCTTGGGCGAAATGATGCTTATCGGACGAGCATCTTAAACACGTTGTAGGCGTGGTGAGAGGCTGCCATGAACTTGGCGGCGGGGCGGCCTAGTATCCCATTGTAGAGGCGGCGGGATATCGGCAGCGTCAAATGTGACTTTCTCGTCACGAAATTCAACTTCGCTGCCAAAGCGTCACGGCGGTGTGATCTTCCCTTTGGCTTGCTCCTTCTGGATTTATCCTTGAAATGTACCGGTTTCTTGAGCTCGCTGCCGAGATTTGGAGTTTCTTGAAACGCTGCGGAGAAATCAGGTTCAGCGGCCCGCCGTCAACCAACATCTTCATGACCTTGAGGTTGCGGATTGTTGGTGAGACTAACATCGGCAAGCACCCGACCCGCGGTGGCCGATCGGGATGATCCTCAACGTCGAAGGCGATGGGCGTGCGGACCGCCGAGGGCTTGCTGCGACTCGATGGGCGGCTCGCCGCGTTCACTTCGCACCTTTGCTTGAGTTGGCGGTCGCGAGGCGTCTGAGGCGCCGCCGTCGATGCACAACACCTCTGTTGCCTTGAAACTCTTGGTCGTCGATCTCATCTTCCTCCATTTCATCTTCCTCATCTTCATCCTCATCCTTATCGTGACCCGGGAGGCTGTCTCCTTGCCGCGGCTTTGGCCTTGCAGCAGTGCCCTCCCAGACGGGAGGTTTCTTGCGGATCCTCCGCCGCCTCCTGGGCCCTCTCCTTGTCATGGCGCTCGTACTCAGCTTTACGTAGCTCCGCCATCTGCTCCACTTTCTTGCAGGTTTGGAGATTATGGCCCTTAATGCAGTGGATCTTGCAATCTGCTTGCGGAGCCATCACCTTGTCGGCGGCTACTGCGGCCTCGCCGGAGTCATCGGCTTTGGCCTTGTCGGGCTGCCTCCGTTGCTGAATGCTTTCGACCGCTAGCACATCCTTAGCTTTTCTCTTCCTATTGTTCCGCCTCCGGTTCTTCCTTGCCGGCGGCGTCCTCTTGTCGAGATCATACGCTCCCGCGATCTCTCGGGGATCTTCCTCCCCTCCTCAGCCCGTGCACACTTGCCGGCGAGCATAAAGCTCGTGACATCTCTAATCTTGCACATCGCCATCTCCTCCCTCATCCGGCGGTTGCGCGCGTTACGATGGAGCGTCTGATAACTGTGGCAGGGTGGGCGTCACGGGATGTTGCGTTACTGGCCGAATCTCTGTATGCACTTGCAGGGGGCTCCCTTCATACGGGCGAGCAAATGCAGGTCATTTTCTTGGCCATGGGGTTCGTGGCCGCCTGTGAAGGCGCCGACAAACTGATGACACAGGTCCGCCCATGAAGAGATGGAGCCGTCCGGCAAGTGCATGAGCCAAGATCGGCGTTAGGCTTGAGCACCGATGGGAAGTAGTTGGCAAGGATCTTCTCGTCGCGCCCTCCGGCGGCTGCCGCTGCGATGGTGTAGATCTTTGAGGAACTCGATGGATGTATCCTGCCATCATACTTCTCGAGATGCGTCGGGCTTGAAGTTCTTGGTCTTGGGCCTTTGGACTTGCCGCAGCTCACGGGTGAGCAGGGCGACCTGCAGCGTCTGGCAAGTCGCCGGTTCCCCACAGCAGCGTGCATGTCGGCGATGGGCCCAGCGCTGGTCGATTGACGTCACGCTTCCATACATGCTCTATCTGGTGCGGCGCCTTCATGTTGCCGTTCTTGGAGAGCGTGGCGCTGATCACTGGCGAGTTCGCGGGTCCGGCAGCCTTGATGGAGTCGGCGTCGGGGTTGGCGGCGGTGGCGATCTTAGCCCTCGGGCTGGGAGTGCAGTGCTTTTGATGGTCTTGTCGGCGCCCGGCTGCTGGCGTCTTGCGGGGCTTCGGCGCTTCGATCGCCGGGGCTTGTCGCCGTTGGCGGCGATGAGGCTGTAAATGGTCATTCTCGATCGTCGATCTTGTGCGGCGCGGAGGTAATCGAGCTTAGTGGGCTCGGGCCAGCGCTTCCTCGGCTGTCTTAGGTGGCGGTGGCGGCGGCGGCGCGAGGCGGATGTGCCGGACTCCCAACGAGATTGGGAGGTGCTACACCCGTCCGGCGGCCGTACCTCGCTTCGCGCCCGGCATCTTGGCGTGCATGCTGACCTCGAGCGTCCGCGACCCACCAGCAGCCTTGCTCCAATGCGAGCACGGTGCTAGGAGCACCGGCGTTGTCGACCTGCACCTCTTGGGAAGGGTGCGGCGTGCACTGCCGTCGCCGACACTTGCGAGGCCTTGTTCTTGGATCTGGTGACGGCGTCGTCCACCGTCGGCGCCAGCTCCTCCGCCGGCGTCCACTCCACCTTTGCTTGCTCCGGCGGTGGTGGTGGAATGATGTGAAGCAGGCGGCAACCTCCGAAGCTTCTTCTTGGTGGCATGTTGATGAAGGCATTGGCGCAGCAGCGAGAGACGGATCGGATGCTCACGATCTCGGCGCACCCCTACAGCGCGCCAAAGATGCGGGGCTAACTCATGTGACCCACGAGCACCTATGAAAGCAGGGGCCCTTCTAGTCCGGCGGGGAGGCGGAGGCGTCTGTGAGCGGATCGAGGTCGGCAGCAGGGGAGGCAGGCGATTTTACCCGGCCGGGGCTCTCGGAGAGATAAAACCCTCTGCTGCCTTGTGTTTGTTATTTGATCTTGCTCGAGGATCTGGCGTATGGTGGTGTAGTGGGTGTGAATGGACGAACCCGCCTCGTGCGCATGGGCCTCCTTTTATAGTCGAAGGCGCCCACGGTGGCAGCGTAGGAAGCGGGGTAGAAAGGTAAGCAGGTTGGTGCAGCGATGACCAGCGGTGCCCTACCTAACTCGGCGGTAGGGACAAGGGCATTAAATGCCGTCGGTCGCTAACGATGTAAAAGCGACCGTTAGGTGAGCCACGGTTGCCATGATGGCGTCTCTGTCGACTCGCTTGCCACCTCGCTCGCATGGCTGCGCATTGCCTGCATACGTGCCTGCAGGATGGTCTTGGGGTGACACGTCGCTGGATCTTGTTGGACTCTGGTGGCAGCCTCGCATGTGCACAAGCGCCTTGCCCTTGACCCTTCTCTTGTCGGGCGGCAAGCTAGCCGACTGCCAGGGACCTCTTGGGGGCAGCGGGCGTCCACGGCTAATCTGTTGGAATCATACTGATCGGCCTCCCGGCAAGCTCCTCTTCTTGGGGCCTTCGTTCCTTGGGTGATACTTTGTTCTTGAATGGCGTTGATAGGAAATGGTGGAGGGTCTTGGCGGGCGTCCAGGCAAGCCTTCTTTGTAGAGGCCTTCTGATTTGCCCGTGCACAAGTTCGAGGTGCTAAGGTGCCCCCTACTTTAGTACAAGCGGGAACCATGGCGTCACATACAGGTCAGAAGGACTCTTGCCTTTCGGGTGAAACCGACTTTGTGGAGACTTTTACTCCAAGTTTAGACCCCAAGGCTCAACATATAAATAGAGGGGTAGGGCTAGCTCCAAAGACACATCAAGAAACACCAAGCCATGTGCAGCAACCCCGTCCCTCTAGTTTATCCGCCGTCATAGTTTCCGTAGTGCTTAAGCGAAGCCTGCGGAGGTGTTCTTCACCAACACCGTCCTGCCGTCGTCGTGCTGCGGAACTCATCTACTACTTCGCCCGTCTTCTTTGGATCGAAAGGCGAGGGCGTCATCGAGCTGAGCGTGTGCGAGAACTTGGAGGTGCCGTGCGTTGGTACTTGGATCGGTCGGATCGTGAAGGCGTCGACTACATCAACGCGTTGCAAAGCGCTTCGCTTAGCGATCTTCAAGGGTATGAAGATACACTCCCTTCTCGTTGCTATACATCACCATGATCTTGCGTGTGCGTAGGAAAATTTTGAAATTACTCGTTCCCCAGCAGTGGCATCCGAGCCTGGTTTTATGCGTAGATGTTATATGCGAGTAGAACACAAGTGAGTTGTGGGCGATACAAGTCATCTTGCTTACCGGCATGTCATACTTTGGTTCAGCGGTATTGTGAGATGAAGCGGCTGGACCGACATTACAGCGTGCGCTTCTGCGAGACTAGTTTCACCGTTCACGAGCACTTTCGTGCTTAAAGGTATTGGCGGTGTCTGTCTCTCTCACTTTAGTTGAACCGAGTGTGGCTCGCCGGTCCTTGCGAAGGTTAAAACAGCAATAACAGCGAACTATCGTTGTGGTTTTGATCGTAGGTAAACGGTTCTTGCTCAGCCCATAGCAGCCACGTAAAATTTGCAACAACAAAGTAGAGGGCGTCTAACTTGTTTTTGCAGGGCATGTTGTGATGTGATATGGTCAAGGCGTGATGCTATATTTTATTGTATGAGATGATCATGTTTTGTAACGAAGTTATCGACAGCTGGCGAGAGCCATATGGTTGTCGCTTTATTGTGTGAAATGCAAGCATACGTAATTGCTTTACTTTATCACTAAGCGGTAGTGATAGTCGTAGAAGCAATAAATGGCGTAACGACAATGATGCTTCGATGGAGATCAAGGTGTCACGCCGGTGATGATGGTGATCACGGCGGTTGCGAAGATGGAATCACAAGCACAAGATGATGATGGCCATATCATATCACTTATATTGATTGCATGTGATGTTTATCCTTTATGCATCTTATCTTGCTTTGATTGCGATAGCATTTTAAGATGATCTCTCACTAAATTATCAAAGTGTTCTCCTTAGTATGCACCGTTGCGAAAGTTCTTCGTCTTTGAGACACCGCGTGATGATCGGGTGTGATAGGCTCTCGTTCAAATACAGCGGGTGCAAAAGCAGTTGCACACGGAATACTCGGGTTAAACTTGGCGAGCCTAGCATATATAGATATGGCCTCGGAACACGGAGACCGAAAGGTCGAGCGTGAATCATATAGTGAATATGATCAACATAGTGATGTTCACCATTGAAACTACTCCATCTCCGTGATGATCGGACATGGTTTAGTTGATTTGGATCACGTGATCACTTAGATGACTAGAGATGTCGTCTAAGTGGGAGTTCTTAAGTAATATGATTAATTGAACTTAAATTTATCATGAACTTAGTCTGGTAGTATTTTGCAAATTATGTTATAGATTAATAGCTTGCGTTGTTGCATTCATATGTTTATTTTGATATGTTCCTAGAAAGCTGTGTTGAAAGATGTTAGTAGCAATGATGCGGATTGGATCCGTGATCGAGGTTTATCCTCATTCTTTGCCTGAAGAATTATGTCCTTGATGCACGCTAGGTGACAAACCTATTGCGAGGAAGCGGATCTGAGGCGTTATGAATGTTTGGCTAGCTCAATATGATGACTACTTGATAGTTTAGTGCACCATGTATGGCTTAGAATCGGGACTTCAAAGATGTTTTGAACATCATGGACCATATGAGATGTTCGAGGAATTGAAGTTAATATTTCAAGCAAATACCGAGTTGAGAGATATGAAGTCTCCAACAAGTTCTATAGCTAAAGATGGAGGAGAATCGCTCAACTAGTGAGCATGTGCTCAGATTATGCAGGTACTTCAATCGCTTGAATCAAGTGGGAGTTAATCTTCTAGATAAGATAGTGATTGTGAGAATTCTCTAGTCACCATCACTAAGTTACTAGAACTTTGAGATGAACTATAGTATGCAAGGGATGACAAAAGCGATTCCCGAGCTCTTCGTGATGTTGAAATCGATGAAGGTAGAAATCAAGAAAGAGCATCAAGTGTTGATGATTGACAAGACCACTAGTTTCAAGAAAAGGAAAGAAAGGAAACTTCAAGTAGAATGGAAAACAAGTTGTCACTCCGTGAAGAAGACCAAAGCTGGACCATGGCACTGGCGAGTGCTTACACTTTGCAAAGAAATGGTCATTGGGCGGAAATGCCACGAATATTTGGTGGATAAGAAGGATGGCAAAGTGAACAAAGGTATATTTGATATCTGGTGTTTGATGTGTGCCTTACTAGTGTTTATAGTAACCCACAGTATTTGATACTTGTTAGGTTGCTAAGATTAGTAACTTCGAAGCAGGAGTTACATAATAAATAGAGACTAGTTGAGGGAAGTGGCGATGAGTGTTGGAAATAGTTCCAAGATTGATATGATCATCATCACACCTCCTATATTTTCAAGATTAGTGTTAAACCTAAATAAATGTTATTTAGCATTTGCATTGAGCATGAATATGAGTTGATCATGTTTATTGCGATCTGGTTATTCATTTGAAGTTAAAGAATAATTGTTATTACTGTTTACATGAATAAGACCTTGATGGTTATACACCCAATGAAAATAGTTTGTTGGATCTCGCTCGTAGTGATACACATATTCATAATATTGATGCCAAAAGATGCAAAGTTAATAATGATAGTACAACTTATTTGTGCACTTGCCATTTGGGTCATATCGATGTAAAGCGCATGAAGAAACTCCATAAAGATGGATTTTGAAATCACTTGATTATGAATCATTTGATGCTTGCAAACCGTGCCTTTTGGGCAAGATGACTAAAACTCCGTTCTCGGAACAATGGAATAAACTCTTGACTTATTGGAAATAATACATCTTGATGTATCAGACCAATGAGTGTTGATGCTCGTGGCAAGTATCGTTATTTTCGACCTTCACAAGATGATTTGAGCGAGATATGGGTATATCTACTTGATGAAACATAAGTCGAAATAATTGAAAGGTTCAAAGAATTTCAGAGTGAAGTGGAAAAATCATCCTAACAAGAAAATAAAGTTTCTGCGATCGATCGTGGAGAGCGAATATTTGAGTTCTGAGTTTGGTCTTCAATTAAAACAATGTGGAATAGTTTCACAGCTCCGCCACAGGAACACCACAGCGTTATGGTGTGTCGAGCGTCGTAACCGCACTTTATTGGATATGGTGTGATCTATGATGTCTCTTCTGATTTACCACTATTGTTTTGGGGTTATGCATTAGAGGCAGTTGCATTCACGTTAAAAGGGCACCATCTAAATCCGTTGAGACGACACCATATGAACTGTGGTTTAGCAAGAAACCCAAGTTGTCGTTTCTTAAAGTTTGGGTTTCGATGCTTATGTGAAGAAACTTCAACCAGATAAGCTCGAACCTAAATCAGAGAAATGTGTCTTCATAGGATACCCAAAAGAGACTATTGGGTACACCTTCTATCACAGATCTGAGGGCAATATTTTCGTTGCTAAAATCGGATCCTTTCTAGAGAAGGAGTTTCTCTCGAAAGAAGTGAGTGGGAGGAAAGTAGAGTTTGATAAGGTAATTGTACCTTCTCCCGAATTGGAAAGTAGTTCATTATAGAAATCAGTTCCAGTGATTGCTACACCAATTAGTGAGGAAGCTAATGATGATGATCATGAAACTTGGACCAAGTTACTCTGAGAACCTCATAGGTTTTCCAGTGCAGTCCGCACCGGTGTGCTACGGTAATCCTATTACGGAAGTCATGTTACTAGACCATGATGAACCTCGAACTATGAGAAGCGATGATGAGCCAGATTCAGCGAAATGGCTTGAGGCCATAAAATCGAGATATGATCCATGTATGAGAACAAAGTATGGACTTTGGTGGACTTGCCGGATGATCGACAAGCCATAGAAATTAAATGGATCTTCAAGAGGAAGACAGATGCTGATAGTAGTGTTACTATCTACAAAGCTCGACTTGTCGCAAAAAGATTTTTGATAAGTTCAAGGTGTTGAATACAATGAGATTTTCTCACTCGTATCGATGCTTAAATCTGTCCGAATCATGTTAGCAATTGCCACATTTTATGAAATCTGGCAAAATGATGTCAAAGCTGCATTCCTTAATGGATTTATTAAAAGAAGAGTTGTATATGATACAACCATAAGGTTTTGTCAATCCTAAAGGTGCTAACAAAATGTGCAAGCTCCAGCGATCCATCAATGGACTGGTGCAAGTATCTCGGAGTTGGAATGTACGCTTTGATGAGTTGATCAAAGCATATGGTTTTATCTGAGACTTTTGGAAGGCTGTATTTACAAGAAAGTGAGTGGGAGCACTACAACCTTTCTAATAAGTATATGTGAATGACATATTGTTGATCGGAAATAATGTAGAATTATTACGCAAAGCATAAAGGAGTGTTTTAAAGAGTTCTTTAAAGAAAGACCTCGATAAAGCTACTTACATATTGAGCATCAAGATCTATTGAGATAGATCAAGGCGGCTTGATAAGATTTTCAATGAGTACATACCTTGGCAAGATTTTGAAATAGTTCAAGGCGGACAGTCAAAGAAAGAGTTCTTGCTGTGTTGAAAAGGTGCGAAATTGAGTAAGACTCAAAACCGACCACGGCGAGAAAATAGAAAAGAGAATGAAAGTCATTCCCTATGCCTCGATCATAGGTTCTATAAAGTATGCTATGTACCGGACCTATTGTATACCTTGCTCTGAATTTGGCAAGGGGTACAATAGTGATCTAAGTAGATCCTTTGGACATTGGTCAAGAATATCCTTAGTGAGGACTAAGGAAATATTTCTCGATTATGGAGGTGATAAAAGAGCCCGTCGTAAAGAGTTACATCGGTGCAAGCTTTCACACCAATCCAGATGACTCTAAGTCTCAATCTGGATACGTACTGAAAGTGGGAGCAATTAGCTAGAGCATTGTAGACATAGAATATTTGCAAAATACATGCGGCTCTGAATATGACAGAACAGTTTACTAAGCTTCTCTCATGAGCAAAACATGATCACACCTTAGTACTCTTTGGGTGTTAATCACACAGCGATGTGAACTAGATTATTGACTCTAGTAAACCCTTTGGGTGTTGGTCACATGACGATGTGAACTATGGGTGTTAATCATATCTGAGATATGAATATTGATGTTAAATCACATGGTGATGTGAACTAGATTATTGACTCTAGTGCAAGTGGGAGGCTGAAGGAAATATGCCTAGAGGCAATAATAAAGTTATTATTTATTTCCTTATTTCATGATAAATGTTTATTATTCATGCTAGAATTGTATTAACGGAAACATGATACATGTGTGAATACATAGACAAACATATAGTCACTAGTATGCCTCTACTTGACTAGCTCATTAATCAAAGATGGTTATGTTTCACGACCATAGACATGTGTTGTCATTTGATTAATGGGATCACATCATTAGGAGAATGATGTGATTGACATGACCCATTTCGTTAGCCTAGCACTTGATCGTTTAGTATGTTGCTATTGCTTTCTTCATGACTTATACATGTTCTGTAACTATGAGATTATGCAACTCCGTTTACGGAGGAACACTTTGGGTGCTACCAAGCGTCTAGCGTAGCTGGGTGATTATAAAGGAGCACTATAGGTGTCTCCAAAGGTACATGTTGGGTTGGCGTATTTGAGATTAGGTTTTGTCACTCCGTTTATCGGAGAGGTATCTGGGCCCTCTCGGTAATGCACATCACTATAAGCCTTGCAAGCAATGTAGCTAATGAGTTAGTTACGGAATGATGCATTACGTGTGAGTAAAAAACTTGCGATAACGAGATTGAACTAGGTATTGGATACCGGCGATCGAATCTCGGGTAAATAACTATCTACCGATGACAAAGGGAACAGCGTATGTTGTTATGCGGTTTGACCGATAAAGATCTTCGTAGAATATGTAGGAGCCAATATGGGCATCGAGGCCCGCTATTGGTTATTGACGGAAGCGTGTCTCGGTCATGTCTACATAGTTCTCGAACCCGTAGAGATCCGCATATAACGTTTAGTTGACGATATAGTATTATATGAGTTATGCATGTTGGTAACGAATGTTGTTGAGTCTCGGATGAGATCATGGACATGACGAGGAACTCGGAATGGTCGGAGATAAAGTTTGATATATGGGATAATAGTGTTTGATCTCGGAAGGTTCGAATTCACGGAAGGGTTCGGATGTTTCGAAATGTTTGGAGTGCGAGAACACGTTATTTGGGCCAAAGGGAAAGCCCACAAGGTTTTGGAAAGTGCAAAGGAAGTTTGCGGCGTCCGAGGGCGAGCCTTGAGGTCCACGGCATCAGGTCAGAACAGGAACCTGGCGTCGGCCTGGTCGAGAAGGACTCTTGCCTTTCGGGTGAAACCGACTTTGTGGGGACTTTTACTCCAAGTTTGACCCCAAGGCTCAACATATAAATAGAGGGTAGGGCTAGCACCAAAGACACATCAAGAAACACCAAGCCGTGTGCAGCAACCCCGTCCCCTCTAGTTTATCCTCCGTCATAGTTTCCGTAGTGCTTAGGCGAAGCCTGCGGTGTTCTTCACCAACACCGTCTGCCACGCCGTCGTCTGCGGAACTCATCTACTACGCCCGTCTTCTTTGGATCGAGAAAGCGAGGGCGTCATCGAGCTGAGCGTGTGCGAGAACTTCGGAGGTGTCGTGCGTTCGGTACTTGGATCGGTCGGATCGTGAAGGCGTCACGACTACATCAACGCGTTGATAAGCGCTTCGCTTAGCGATCTTCAAGGGTATGAAGATACACTCCCCTTCTCGTTGCTATACATCACCATGATCTTGCGTGTGCGTAGGAAAATTTTGAAATTACTACGTTCCCCAACAGTATATGCACTTTGGCTGGCACGTAATGAGACAATAAATGGCAAGAGAATTGAGGCCCCACATGAAATCATAGAGCGAGTTTGCTTTCACGTGAACGAATGGAGAGAGGTACATGCAAAACCTCCTCGGATCACAAAACCAGCTATTATTCAGAGGTGGAGTGCTCCAGACGAGGGGTGGGTCAAAGCAAATTCAGATGGGGCGAACTCAAGGTATGGTGGAAAAGCTGGAGGAGGAGTAGTGCTGCGAGATGAGAACGGAGGCTTCCTGGCGAGTGCGTGCTACTTGTTCCCGCAGGTGGTCGATCCTGAAGCGGCCGAGATCATGGCATGCAAACGAGCTCTTCTGGTAGCAGCGGACATCAACGTGCAAAAGGGACATGTTGAGCTGGATAGCCAGTCTTTTTTTAGAAATGGAGCAAGACCCCCAACCTCTGCATCTAGATGATGCATGCAACCATTTTATTAATTGTTCAAACAAGACCTTACAAAGTAATACAACAGTAAGACTAAAGCCACCGTCTAGGCAACATCATCGCTTCTCCTATCCAATTGATGAAGGGATCTTGATAGTGCGGGCCTAATACCAAACAGACCTTGCGGCCAAACCTACCATCTAAGACACGAGGTCCCATCCGGGGCCTGCCTGGGGTATGGGGCACCCAGCAGTCGGCGCTTTGCTCAACAGGACACACACTGGTATGAGGTCGCGCAACCACCTGCCACCAATGTTTCCCCGGAGGTGGCAGTGGCCTTGAACTTCTCCTGGTGATGCCTTCAAGAAGGAGCGATCACGAGATAAGCGTCGCCACCGCCCGCCTTGGCAATAGCCAAAAGCAAGTTTTGAAGGAAATATGCCTAGAGGCAATAATAAAGTTATTATTTATTTCCTTATATCATGATAAATATTTATTATTCATGCTAGAATTGTATTAACGGAAACATAATACATGTGTGAATATATAGACAAGCAGTGTCACTAGTATGCCTCTACTTGACTAGCTTGTCAATCAAAGATGGTTATGTTTCCGACCATGGACAAGAGTTGTTATTTGATTAACGGGATCACATCATTAGTTGAATGATCGATTGACATGACCCATTCCGTTAGCTTAGCACCCGATCGTTTAGTATGTTGCTATTGCTTTCTTCATGACTTATACATGTTCCTATGACTATGAGATTATGCAACTCCGTTTACGGAGGAACACTTTGTGTGCTACCAAGCGTCTAGCGTAAGCTGGGTGATTATAAAGGTGCTCTGGTGTCTCCAAAGGTACTTGTTGGGTTGGCATATTTGAGATTAGGATTTGTCACTCGAATGTCGGAGAGGTATCTCTGGGCCCTCTCGGTAATGCACATCACTATAAGCCTTGCAAGCAATGTGACTAATGAGTTAGTTGCGAGATGGTGCATTACGTAGAGAGTAAAGATACTTGCGATAGCGAGATTGAACTAGGTATTGGATACCGATGATCGAATCTCGGGCAAGTAACATACCGATGACAAAGGAACAACGTATGTTGTTATGCGGTCGACCGATAAAGATCTTCGTAGAATATGTAGGAACCAATATGGGCATCAGGTCCGCTATTGGTTATTGACGGAGGCGTGTCTCGGTCATGTCTACATTGTTCTCGAACCGTAGGGTCCTGCGCGCAAAGTTTCGATGCGGTTTTATTATGAGTTTATGAGTTTTGATGTACGAAGGAGTTGAGTCCGTATGAGATCGGGGACATGACGAGTCTCGAAATGGTCGAGGCGTAAAGATCGATATATTGGACGACTATATTCGGAGTTCGGAAGGTTCGAGTGATTGGGTATTTTTTGGAGTCTGGGAGAGTTCTGAGGAATTATTTGGGAGAAGTATTGGGCCTTATTGGGCCTGAAGAGAGGGGCTGCCTAGGGCAGGCTGCGCGCCCCATGGCCTAGTCCGGGTGGACTAAGGGAGGGCGCACCCCTCCTTCCTTCCTTCTCTCTTCCCTTCCTTGTCTCCTACTCCTAATACATGGAAGGACTCCTAGTTGAACTAGGAAGGGAATCCTACTCGGTGGGAGTAGGACTCCCCTAAGGCGCGCCATAGTAGAGGCGGCCCTCCCTCCTCCACTCCTTTATATCTGGGGTAGGGGCACCCCATGGACACACAAGTTGATCATCGTGATCGTTCCTTAGCCGTGTGCGGTGCCCCCTCCACGATATTACACCTCGGTCATATTGTGGCGGTGCTTGGCGAAGCCTGCGGCGATTGAACATCAAGATCGTCACTGCGCCCGTCGTCTTGTGGAACTCCTCCCGTACCTCTGCTGGATCGGAGTTGAGGTGCGTCATCGAGCTGTCGTGTGTCAAGAACTTCGGAGGTGCGAATGCGGTGCTTGGATCGGTTGGACCGGGAAGGCGTCGACTACTTCCTCTCGTTGCGTCAATGCTTCGCTTTGGTCTCAGAGTGCGTAGACAACACTCTCCCCTCTCGTTGCTATGCCATCACCATGTTCTTGCGTGTGCGTAGGATTTTTTGAAATTACTCGTTCCCCAGCAGTGGCATCCGAGCCTAGGTTTTATGGTTTGATGTTATATGCGAGTAGAACACAAGTGAGTTGTGGGCGATATAAGTCATACTACTTACCAGCATGTCATACTTTGGTTGGCGGTATTGTTGGATGAAGCGGCCGGACCGACATTACTGCGTACGCTTCTGGCGAGACTGGTTTACCGCCGTGCTTTGCACACGGTGACTAGCGGTGTCATTTTCTCCAACTTTAGTTGAACCGAGTGTAGCTCGCTGGTCCTTGCGAAGGTTAAAACAACATCAACTTGACAAACTATCATTGTGGTTTTGATGCGTAGGTGAGATTGGTTCTTGCTTAAGCCCGTAGCAGCCACGTAAAACTTGCAACAACAAAGTAGAGGACGTCTAACTTGTTTTTGCATGGCATGTTGTGATGTGATATGGCCAAGACATGATGCTATATTTTATTGTATGAGATGATCATGTTTTGTAACCAAAGTTATCGCAATGGCGGGAGCCATATGGTTGTCGCTTTATTGTATGAAATGCAAGCATACTGTAATTGCTTTACTTTATCACTAAGCGGTAGCGATAGTCGTAAGTAATAGATGGCGTGGCGACAACGATGCTACGATGGAGATCAAGGTGTCGCGCCGGTGGCGATGGTGATCATGATGGTGCTTGGAGATGGAGATCACAAGCACAAGATGATGATGGCCATATCATATCACTTATATTGATTGCATGTGATGTTTGTCCTTTATGCATCTTATCTTGCTTTGATTGGCGGTAACATTTTAAGATGATCTCTCACTATAAAATTATCAAGAAGTGTTCTCCACAGTATGCACCGTTGCCAAAGTTAAATCGTGCCCGGACACCGCGTGATGATCGGGTGTGATAAGCTCTCGTCCATCTACAGCGGGTGCAAGCCAGCTTTGCACCGAGAATACTCGAGTTAAGCAGCGAGCCTAGCATATGCAAATATGGCCTCGAACACGGAGACCGAAGGTCGGCGTGAATCATATAGTAGATATGATCAACATAAGATGTTCACCATTGAAAACTACTCCATCTCACGTGATGATCGGTTATGGTTTAGTTGATTTGGGTCACGTGATCACTTAGATGACTAGAGATGTCATCTAAGTGGGAGTTCTTAAGTAATATGATTAATTGAACTTAAATTTATCATGAACTTAGTCTGGTAGTATTTTGCAAATTATGTTGTAGATCAATAGCTCGCGTTGTTGCTTTCATATGTTTATTTTGATATGTTCCTAGAAAATTGTGTTGAAAAATGTTAATAGCAATGATGCGGATTGGATCCGTGATCGAGGTTTATCCTCATTCTTTGCCTGAAGAATTATGTCCTTAATGCACGCTAGGTAGCGGACCTATTGCGAGGAAGCGGATCTGAGGCGTTATGAGCGTTTGGCTAGCTCAATATGATGACTACTTGATAGTTTAGTGCACCATGCTTTATGGCTTAGAATCGGGACTTCAAAGATGTTTTGAACAGCATGGACCATATGAGATGTTCGAGGAATTGAAGTTAATATTTCAAGCAAATACCGAGTTGAGAGATATGAAGTCTCCAACAAGTTCTATAGCTAAAAGATGGAGGAATCGCTCAACTAGTGAGCATGTGCTCAGATTATGCAGGTACTACAATCGCTTGAATCAAGTGGGAGTTAATCTTCGAGATAAGATAGTGATTGACGAATTCTCTAGTCACCATCACCAAGTTAGTAGAACTTCGTGATGAACTATAGTATGCAAGGGATGATGAAAATGATTCCCAAGTTTTTCATGATGATGAAATCGATGAAGGTAGAAATCAAGAAAGAACATCAAGTGTTGATGGTTAACAAGACCACTAGTTTCAAGAAAGGGCAAAGGGATAGAAGGGAACTTCAAGAAGAGCGACAAGCAAATTGCTGCTCAAGTGAAGAAGCCCAAGTCTGGACCTAAGCACGAGACTAAGTGCTTCTCTTGCAAAGGGACTGGTCCTTTGGAGCGAGAACTACCCCAAGTATTTGGTGGATAAGAAGGATGGCAAAGTGAACAAAGGTATATTTGATATACATGTTATTGATGTGTACTTTACTAGTGTTTATAGCAACCCCTCGATATTTGGTACTGGTTCAGTTGATAAGAGTAGTAACTCGAAACGGGAGTTGCAGAATAAACAGAAACTAGTTAAGGGTGAAGTGACGATGTGTGTTGAAAGTAGTTTCAAGATTGATATGATCATCATCGCACACTCCCTATACTTTCGGGATTAGTGTTGAACCTAAATAAATGTTATTTGGTGTTTGCGTTAAGCATGAATATGATTTGATCGTGTTTATTGCAATACGGTTATTCATTTAAGTAAGAGAATAAATTGTTGTTACATTTACATGAATAAAATCTTATATGGTTACACCCAATGAAAATGGTTCATTGGATCTCGATCGTAGTGATACACATATTCATAATATTGAAACCAAAAGATGCAAAGTTAATAATGATAGTGCAACTTATTTGTGCTTTGCCGTTTAGGTCATATCGGTGTAAAGCGCATGAAGAAACTCCATCTTGATGGGATTTTGGAATCACTTGATTATGAATCACTTGATGCTTGCGAACCATGCCTCATGGGCAAGATGACTAAGACTCCGTTCTCGGAACAATGGGCGAAACAATGACTTATTGGAAATAATACATCTTGATGTATGCGATCCGATGAGTGTTAAGGCTCACGGCGGGTATCGTTATTTTCGACCTTCACAGATGATTTGAGCAGATATGGGGATATCTACTTGATGAAACATAAGTCTGAAATAGTTGAAAGGTTCAAAGAATTTGAGTGAAATGGAAAAATCATCGTAACAAGAAAAACAATGTTTCTACGATCGATCGTGGAGACAAATATTTGAGTTCTGAGTTTGGTCTTCAATTAAAATAATGTGGAATAGTTTCACAAATTCATGCCACGGAACACCACATCATAATGGTGTGTCGAGCGTCGAACCGTACTTTATTGGATATAGTACAATCTATGATGTTTCTTACCGATTTACCAATATCGTTTTGGGATCATGCATTAGAGACAACTGCATTCACGTTAAATAGGGCACCATCTAAATCCGTTGAGGCGACACTATATGAGCTGTGGTTTAGCAAGAAACCAAAGTTATCGTTTCTTAAAGTTTGGGGCTGCGATGCTTATGTGAAAAAGTTTCATCTGATAAGCTCAAACCCAAATCGGAGAAGTGTGTCTTCATAGAATACCCAAAGGAGACTGTTGGGTACACCTTCTATCACAGATCCGAAGGCAAGGCATTCGTTGCTAAAAATGGATCCTTTCTAGAGAAGGAGTTTCTCTCGAAAGAAGTGAGTGGGAGGAAAGTAGAACTTGATGAGGTAATGTACCAGCTCCCTTATTGGAAAGTAGTTCATCACGAAATCGGTTCTGTGACACCTACACCAATTAGTGAGGAAGTTAATGATAATGATCATGAAACTTGAGATCAAGTTGTTACTAAACTTCGTAGGTCGACCGAGTAAGATCCACACGAGTGAATGCGGTAATCCTATTACGGAAGTCATGTTACTAGACCATGATGAACCTCGAACTATGAGAAGCGATGATGAGCCCAGATTTGCGAAATGGCTTGAGGCCATAAAATTTGAGATATGATCCATGTATGAGAACAAAGTATGGACTTTGATTGACTTGCTCGATGATCGACAAGCCATGTTAATTAAATGGATTTTCAAGAGGAAGGCGGACGACTGATAGTATTGTTACTATCTACAAAGCTAGAATTATGCATAAAAGGTTTTGACAAGTTCAAAGTGTTGACTACGATGAGAGTTTCTCACTCGTATCTATGCTTAAGTCTGTCTAGAATCATGTTAGCAATTGCCGCATTTTATGAAATCGGCAAATGGATAAACAAAACTGCATTCCTTAATGGAGTTATTAAAGAAGAGTTGTATGTGATGCAACCAAGAGGTTTTGTCGATCCTAAAGGTGTTAACAAAATGTGCAAGCTCGGCGATCCATCTATGGACTGGTGCAAGCATCTCGGAGTTGGAATATACGCTTTGATAAGTTGATCAAAGCATATAGTTTTATCTGAGACTTGCGGTGAAGCACTGTATTTACAAGAAAGTGAGTGGGAGCACTACAATATTTCGATAAGTATATGTGAATGACATATTGTTGATCGGAAATAATGTAGAATTATTACGCAAAGCATAAAGGAGTGTTTGAAAGGAGTTCTTTAAAATAAATACCTCGGTAAAGCTACTTACATATTGAGCATCAAGATCTATAGAGATAGATCAAGGCGGCTTGATAAGTTTTTCAATGAGTACATACCTTGACAAGATTTTGAAGTAATTCAAAATGGAGCAGATCAAAGGAAGAGTTCTTGCATGTGTTACAAGGTGTGAAATTGAGTAAGACTCAAAACCGACCATGGCGAGAAGATAGAAAGAGAATGAAAGTCATTCCCTATGCCTTGGCCATAGGTTCTATAAAGTATGCCATCTTGTGTACCAGATCTATTGTATACCCTACCTTTGAGTTTGGCAAGGGGTACAATAGTGATCTAGGAGTAGATCACTGGATGACGGTCAAAATTATCCGTAGTGGAATAAGGATATGTTTCTCGATTATGGAAGTGACAAAAGGTTAAATGCGTAAAGGGTTACGTCGATGCAAGTTTTGACACCGATCTGGATGACTCTAAGTCTAGATCTAGATACATATTGAAAGTGGGAGCAATTAGCTAGAGTAGCTCCGTGCAGAGCATTGTAGACATAGAAAATTGCAAAATACATAATGGATCTGAATGTGAAAGACCCGTTGACTAAGATTGTCTCACAAGCAAAACATGATCACACCTTAGTACTCTTTGGGTGTTAATCACATAGCAATGTGAACTAGATTACTGAATCTAGTAAACCCTTTGGGTGTTGGTCACATGGCGATGTGAACTATGGGTGTTAATCACATGATGATGTGAACTATCGATGTTAATCACATGGTGATGTGATCTAGATTATTGACTCTAGTGCAAGTGGGAGGCTGAAGGAAATATGCCTAGAGGCAATAATAAAGTTATTATTTATTTCCTTATATCATGATAAATGTTTATTATTCATGCTAGAATTGTATTAACAGGAAACATAATACATGTGTGAATATATAGACAAGCAGTGTCACTAGTATGCCTCTACTTGACTAGCTTGTTAATCAAAGATGGTTATGTTTCCGACCATGGACAAAGAGTTGTTATTTGATTAACGGGATCACATCATTAGTTGAATGATCGATTGACATGACCCATTCCGTTAGCTTAGCACCCGATCGTTTAGTATGTTGCTATTGCTTTCTTCATGACTTATACATGTTCCTATGACTATGAGATTATGCAACTCCGTTTACGGAGGAACACTTTGTGTGCTACCAAGCGTCTAGCATGCTGGGTGATTATAAAGGTGCTCTGGTGTCTCCAAAGGTACTTGTTGGGTTGGCATATTTGAGATTAGGATTTGTCCTCCGAATGTCGGAGAGGTATCTCTGGGCCCTCTCGGTAATGCACATCACTATAAGCCTTGCAAGCAATGTGACTAATGAGTTAGTTGCGAGATGATGCATTACGTAGCGAGTAAAGAGACTTGCGATAGCGAGATTGAACTAGGTATTGGATACTGAAGCGATCGAATCTCGGGCAAGTAACATACCGATGACAAAGGAACAACGTATGTTGCTATGCGGTCGACCGATAAAGATCTTCGTAGAATATGTAGGAACCAATATGGGCATCAGGTCCCGCTATTGGTTATTGACGGAGCGTGTCTCGGTCATGTCTACATTGTTCTCGAACCGTAGAGTCCATGCGCTTAAGGTTTCGATGGCAGTTTTATTATGAGTTTATGAGTTTTGATGTACGAAGGAGTTAGTCCGGATGAGATCGGGGACATGACGAGAGTCTCGAAATGGTCGAGATGTAAAGATCGATATATTGGACGACTATATTCGGAGTTCGAAAAGGTTCGAGTGATTGGGTATTTTGAATCTGGGAGATTCTGAAATTCGCCGGGAGAAGTATTGGGCCTTATTGGGCCTGGGAAGAGAGAGGGCTGCCTAGGGCAGGCTGCGCGCCCCATGGCCTAGTCCGGGTGGACTAAGGGAGGGCCACCCCTCCTTCCTTCCTTCTCTCTTCCCTTCCTTGTCTCGTACTCCTAATACATGGAAGGACTCCTAGTTGGACTAGGAAAGGGAATCCTACTCGGTGGGAGTAGGACTCCCCTAAGGCGCGCCATAGTAGAGGCGGCCCTCCCTCCTCCACTCCTTTATATCTGTGGGTAGGGGCACCCATGGACACACAAGTTGATCATCGTGATCGTTCCTTAGCCGTGTCGGTGCCCCCTCCACGATATTACACCTCGGTCATATTGTAGCGGTGCTTAGGCGAAGCCTGCGGCGATTGAACATCAAGATCGTCCTGCGCCGTCGTCTTGTGAAACTCCTCCCGTACCTCTGCTGGATCGGAGTTGAGTGCGTCATCGAGCTGTCGTGTGTCAAGAACTTCGAAGGTGCGAATGCGGTGCTTGGATCGGTTGGACGGGAAGGCGTCGACTACTTCCTCTCGTTGCGTCAGCGCTTCGCTTCGGTCTATGAGGGTATGTAGACAACACTCTCCCTCTCGTTGCTATGCCATCACCATGTTCTTGCGTGTGCGTAGGAAATTTTTGAAATTACTCGTTCCCCAACATTTTCACCCAGATCATTGAAGAATCAACTCCGTGCCGCCGCCGCCACCTGAGGTAAGCACTACTCGCCGCCCGGCACCTCCATGATGCCCAAAGGCGCGAGACTTCGCCGCCACCATGCCTCGGCCGATCTCTTGTACATATGATCAAACAACCAGAGAAGAACTTGTCAGCAATGGGACCATGGCTAGAGGAAATCAAGACGATGCTCCGTTCTTTTGATGATTTTAGAGTTTCCTGGGTTAGGTGTTCAGCAAATGTTGCCGCGCATAAATTAGCAAAGGTAGGTGTAGGTGAAGAACTTTGTAAGGTCTGGTTAGGTGTACCTCCAAAATGCATTCTGGATGTGATTGCGGACGAGATTCCAAACTTCGTTTAAGGTAATAAAGCGGTGACATTTAACCTAAAGAAAGACATAAAAATTGGTAGGACCATTGAAGTCATTTTACAATGATATTTTGTCAACCTTTTGTTCTTTATAAGGCACATATCCTTCCTAGAGCGAAACATATATGGCATCCATTGGCAGGACAGGATCTTAGGGGGTGAAAAACACAAAATATTTATGTTTTTTTGTTGTGTATTTATTTATTTTTCAATCTATCTAAGCATCCCTAAGAAAATTTCTTTTACCAAGGCTTGGGGGTCATGACCCGTGCAGGGTTTTTTTAACAGGTACAATCGAAGTTGCTCACATGCACGGGCATACACTCATCCTATGAGCAGCACTTGCACACCCTATCCCTATGAGCACCTTTGAGAGGCTGAGCCAACATAGCATCTTGATATTTCTGAACTCACCTCGGGCACCTCATAGTTGATTGGAAGGTCTCCTCCACTAAACGGATAAATTCAGGAAAATACAAGCACCAAATGTCAGGTTTAGGACTTGAACTCTAGTGGACTGAGTATCGCACCATCCTTCTAACCATCCAACCACATATTGATTCGTGGCCCGTGCGGGTTGAGTGGTTGACCATAGCTCCGCCCTTAATTGGCAAGCTGCAACACCCTCCAAATAATATCTTGGACTTTCCAACCAATGCACTAGCGTGGAACCTTCTAATGCTTTGGACAGCTGAACTAACTATATTATGCAGATTAGCAGCTGGTGACTAGTGGAACAACAGTATTCCAAAATTAATACTGATATAAGTGGAACCAATGCAAATGAGGCATGTTCTTTTTTATAATGACACAGTCTGGTGCCACCACTTGGATTATTAAACAGAAGTTGCGAAGGATCCTATAAACCCCCCACTCACAATTCTCGCGATAGCGCATGATTATTATGTCTACTTGGTCAAGACTCAAAGAAAATGAGCACTTGTTTTTACAAGGTGGGATGCCTTTTGGCTAAGATCGATTGACATTCCAGCTTCTAAAGTAAGCCGGATTTATAAAATTGGAAATTTGTTTGGATAAACCAAGTGGACAAGGAACTACCGTACGATCCATTGGACACTACAGCGGATAGTGTGCGGCTTGTTGGTTCGTTTCATCGTTTGGGATTTTTTGTTGAGCCGTGGAAAAACTGTTGTACGTTCCTTGCTATTGTGGCAAATGTCGAAAACAATTTAGTTGTTTATGCATAAAATTTATATATATAACGCAAACGTGGATATAATGGCACTTGGGAGCACAATTACATCTACAGGCCAAGTGGGCATATTAATTTTCTTTGTTGTATCATCTAGAGTTCACCCATTGTTAAATAGCAATGATTGGGAAAGGAACCAAGCAGATTACCTGAGATCTCAACTTATCTGTCCGGAATTCGAATATCACATTAGACAATTGGGAAAAATATCAGTCTAACCTAGAAATATTTATCAGACTGACTTGGAATATAAGTATTGTTGAATGGCATTTATTAGTATATGAGCAGTGCTACATCCACATCAAGTCCAAGGCAAAATAGCTCCAGCAGTTGGATTAGCTATTTTCCTGATGTCGTTCACCACAATTGTCGTGTACTCGTGTGTGTAGTAGTTTAGCATGTATTCTTCAGAATAAAAGCACGATAGTGCGGGAGAAGAAATTGGGTATGGAGGATGCTTGCATGCAGTTAATTGCTAAAACTAATTGGTGTACACATGTGCCAATTGTGGTGAGATGCCATAGTTGCATGTGGTCTAGATAAGTTAATGGGGCTATGCATGCAAGATGATACCATGTGTTTTGCCGCAAAACTGAATTGAGAGTATTTATTTAATATTTTCTAGAATATAATTTCACTATTTATGATTTAAATTACGTGAGAAATTTCTGCTTAAACAAAAAACACCTTAACAGGAAAAGTTTTGCACGTCACAAGTAAATGCAGTGTGATTTAAAACTCCACGTAGAGTGCACATGTATATTCCATATGCTAGAGACATTCTCATTCCAAATCGGATGGATGCTAATGGACTATGCTAGCAAATTAACGGCTGCAACAATTTTGATGATGTATAAGCACTCATGCGTGATATTGTCTTGCAGCGGGGTTTGTAAAATGTATAAAACACTACTAATTCCTCGCGTAAAAAACAAAGTACTACTTAAAGCCTGTTTGGTTTCTCTCCACTCCTCTAACTCCGCTCCCTCAGCGGACCAGCCTACAGCTTATTTTAACGGAGCAGCGAAAACCCAGCTCCCGGCTCCATGGGCGAGATATAAACAGAGCCTTATTGTCTTGAGAATCCCAAACAAAATTTTTCTCCTTCTAACTGAATTACCTAGTTATGTATAAAACACTACTAATTCCTCGCGTAAAAAACAGAGTACTAGTTATTGGCATCGTATCATGTGCATCCGGGGTGGGTCGTGCATCCCTGTATCCCGTGGCTACTGGCCAGCCGATAAAGATCATACGCATGGGATCAAAAGCAACAGTTTACAAAAAGGCGCCGCAGCCGCTCTTGCTAATTTGCTAATGACACCTTAACCAAGCAGACCTTTGTCAAAATATCAGTTTCTCAATCTGGATCCTCTCACGATCGCTCATGGCGGCCATGGCAAATCCTTCGACGGCGGCTGCGCTTAGCCGACCTCCGCATTCTCCTGCCTCAAAGCGGCTCCACGGCCGGTGATCTTTTCAGCGGTGGCCACGCTTGACCAGCCTCCGTGGTCAACCGCCTCAAGCAGCTCCATGGCTCCTTTCGGCGGCTGCGGCGAGTTGCACATCCACCACGTTTGTCCTACCTCTGCGCTGCCTACCTTCTTGCGGTCCCGATGCGAGTCCGCTGCGGCCGCCTTTGCACACCATCTCTGCTCCCTCGCATCACGGTTGCTCCTTGGCACGATGACTTCCGCTTTGCTACAGCATTTGTTGTGGGCAGCGAGCACAACCCAGAAACCCCTGCAGATTGTAGCTTGTGACCTTATCCATTGCAATTGTTCTTTATTCAGTGTGTGTGTTGTTTCAGAGTATATAGGTATAAAGCTG
The DNA here is from genome assembly GCA_021437245.1 of Aegilops speltoides. Taxonomy (NCBI): domain Eukaryota; kingdom Viridiplantae; phylum Streptophyta; class Magnoliopsida; order Poales; family Poaceae; genus Aegilops; species Aegilops speltoides. The sequence continues at coordinate 67,992 of JAHHZJ010003404.1, forward strand.
TACTTGGACATCGTTGGTGAGTATTGATCGAACTTCGGGATGTGAATGTATCCTAGTACTTACAGATTGTAAGCTTGTGAGTTCATACAAGTGAATGTGTAGCTTGTTGTAAATGAAAAATTCAGAAATAAACAAATTTATTATTGCCTAGTACCTGGTGGTTTGAGGTGTTCTGTTGTACATGATGTAATACAGCTCAACCAGTGCATAATATCAGCTGTTGCTTCTGCATTCCTTGTGAGTTGTGACTCTGCATTCCTACTTTTCATTTACATATTCACAAACAAGAACATGCTGCTGTTGCTGCGAGCTTCCAAACCTGGAATCTTAGAAACAAGAAGTGAATGTAAAGGTGTTGGTGACTGCAAAATTCTGAACAGAACCATTGTTTAATTTCTTTTGGCGAATGCTATTGTCGAGGTTGATGTGCATTTGGAAACTGAGTTGTTCCATGCGTGACAAGGTTTCTTGTGCTTGTATTACTCCTGTGTGATAGTTGTTTATCATTTATATGAGTAAAACAGATCATGCTTCAGGGTTATGTGAACATAATGTAACATGGTGCTATTGCTGCTTGCTACACTCCATTCAATACACACAAGTCGGGAAAATAAGAGGAAGACAGTCGACAAAACACAAAATTCCACCGTTACAATCTCGGACTCTTTGCTTTTAACTTTTGCTAGGACAATTGCGACTATCATGAAATACTATTTGTTTGCACTTCACATGCATCGTGCCACCTTACCTTGGCTTCCTTCTTCTTTTCTGTTCCTCCCCATTTGTTTCCTTTCCTCTCTTTATTCTTTTCAATCTCTCCTTTGTCTGAACATCAATTGGTGGGTGTATGTCAATTTCATTGGAATGTTGCATAAAAAGCCTAGTTCTCTCCTTGTCTAGTGTGCTTCACAAATGAAGTTGGAGCCATTTCATCCAAAGGCGCATCTAGGCGTAAAAGATGAGCACTGAAAATTAAATAATGAATCATAATAATCATCGGCGAGGCATAACTCTACGAACTGAAAAGCAACATGGTTAAGAAAAATCTATTAAACTCATGAAGATAGAAATATTGGCTTTCTTTTTTGGTGTAGCAAATTCTCCCTCATTCAGTTGAGTTAGCAAGCTTTTGTCGGATACTCTAGCTGCACATTTATCTACATGATTAGTCGTCGATACAACAAATGCGCATGTACAACATACACAAATATTAGTTTTTGATGTGTTACACGAAGCTCCATGCAGCTTCTGCGATTCGATTAAATGATACTGCTTGATAGCATTCTTAGGCAAGTCGGATATCGTCTGATGGCTACTACGGGTCACCAGTTGAATTATGGAGAAAGCGGGGCCCGCAAGATCCATCCATCACTTTGTTGATGCATGTTCAACATCCATAACAACAGATTCTAAAAAACTAACGAGGAGCCGCCATGATGATCGGCTGCGGCGTGTCCGCAGCGTCGAGGATGTGTCCACCATGCTCAGGGGAGTTCAGGGATACATTCTGTTGGGGCAGTCCGTTGTGGAGATCATCTCGGCAGATGAATTCCATCGTGGCAAGTGTCCTTGCAGATACATGCCATCGCGGCCGTGGTTGTCGTTGTGATGCATGTTGCGGTCTTGATTAGGGCTTGGGAGGGAGACGAGGAGTAGGGGATTAGGAGAGCTGACTCCCCCAAGGGGTTATTAGAAAATTAGCTCACATAACCTAGAGCTGGTGCGGGCGTGTTTTGCAGTTTTTTGAGGCAACCCTGCGAAACTTTTTATTCATCCGTCACAATGTTTACATGGACGAAGGGAATTCCCTCGGGCTGTCCTAACCAAACATGGCGGCCAGGCACGAGACCCAGCATATTTACGCAAGGTTGTGAGCATCATAATTTGAGCTCCTAAACTCATGAAGTATCTTACAAGAAATAAAGGACAAAGCGTGCAACTTGATCTCTTGTATAAGCTGCACCATAGATCGATGCACCACGCTGGAGATCTCCTCCTTTGCTTCCACTGCAATCCGAAGCCACGTGAATTCTTTGGAGGTATAGATCATCGACAAGGAGAGGACTCTCGATGGCTAAGGCTTGGCGTGCGGGGTCTCCAATTATTACGTATCTGTTGCCGGCGTGTTGGGGAGCGTAGTAATTTCAAAAATTTCCTCGCACCGCAAGATCATGGTGATGCATAGCAGCGAGAGGGAGTGTGTTGTCTATGTACCCTCGTGAACCAAAGCGGGCGTTGACTGGCGTAGAGGAAGTAGTCGTCGTTTTCCGGTCCAACCGATCCAAGCACCGTTACTCCGGCACCTCAGAGTTCTTGACACCGTAAAACTTCGATGGCGCACCCGGGCTCCGATCCAGCGAGCTTCGGGGAGGAGTTCCGTCGGCCTGACAGCGTGGTGGCGATCTTGATGTTCAACCGTCGCGGGGCCGGCTTAAGCACCGCTACAATATGACCGAGGTGTAATATTGTGGAGGGGGCACCGCCTGCAGCTAAGAGCGATCACGAAGATCAACTTGTGTGTCTATGGGGTGTCCCCTCCCGTATATAAAGGGGAGAGGAGGAGGGGCCAGCCAAGGGGGGGCGCCCTAGGAGGAAACCTACTCCAAGTAGGTTTGCCCCTCCCTTCCTATTAGGAGTAGGAGAGGGAAGGAAGAGGGGAGGGAAGAAGGAAGGGGGCGGCCCCCTCCCAGTCGGATTGGGCTTGGGAGGGAGCGCCCCCTCCTTTGCTCCTTCTCCCTCCTTTCCACTAAGGCCCAATAAGGCCCATATACTTACCGGTGGGTTCCGGTAACCTCCCCGAACTCCGGTATAATCCCAATCTCATCCGGAACCTTTCCGGTGTCCAAATATATCCGTCCAATATATCAATCTTTATGTCTCGACCATTTCGAGACTCCTCGTCATGTCCGTGATCACATCCGGGACTCCGAACAACCTTCGGTACATCAAAATTCATAAACTCATAAAGTAATTGTCATCGTAACTTTAAGCGTGCGGACCCTACGGTTCGAGAACAATGTAGACATGACCGAGACATGTCTCCGGTCAATAACCAATAGCGGTACCTGGATGCCCATATTGGTTCCTACATATTCTACGAAGATCTTTATCGGTCGGACCGCATAACAATATCGTTGTTCCTTTGTCATCGGTATGTTAATTGCGAGATTGAGCGTCGGTATCAATACCTAGTTCAATCTCGTTACCAACAAATCTCTTTACTTGTTCCGTAATACATCATCTACTTAACTAACTCATTAGTTGCAATGCTTTAAGCTTAAGTGATGTGCATTACGAGAGGGACGAGAGATACCTCTCAGAGCATTGAGATGACAAATCCTAATCTCGAAATCGCCAACCCAACAAGTACCTTGAGAGACACTGTAGAGCACCTTTATAATCACCCGATTCGTTGTGGCGTTTGGTAGCACACAAAGTGTTCCTCCATTAAGCAGGAGTTGCATAATCTCATAGTCATAGGAACATGTATAAGTCATGAAGAAAGCAACAACAACATACTAAGCGATGGTGCTAAGCTAGCTGAATGGGTCATGTCAATCGGATCATTCAACTAATGATGTGATCCCGTTAATCAAATAACAACTCTTTGTCCATGGTTAGGAAACATAACCATCTTTGATTAACAAGCTAGTCAAGTAGAGGCATACTAGTGACACTCTGTTTGTCTATATATTCACACATGTATTATGTTTCGGTTAATACAATTCCAGCATGAATAATAAACATTTATCATGAAATAAGGAAATAATTAATAACTTTATTATTGCCTCTAGGGCATATTTCCTTGATCTCCCACTTGCACTAGATTGAGACTTAGAGTCATACGGATCGATGGCAAAACTTTCATCGGCGTAACCCTTTACAATGAACCTTTTGTCACTTCCATAACAGAAACATATCCTTATTCCACTAAGGATAATTTTGGCTTCTTGTCGATGATCTACTCCTAGATCACTATTGTACTCCTTTGTCAAACTTCGATTGGTGGGTATACAATAGATCTGGTATCTGACATGGCATACTTTATAGAACCTATGGCGAGGCATAGGGAATGACTTTCATTCTCTTTCTATCTTCTGCCGTGGTCGGGATTTGAGTCTTACTCAATTGCACACCTTGTAACACAAGAAGAACTCTTTCTTTATTGTTCCATTTTGAACTACTTCAAAATCTTGTCAAAGTATTTACTCATTGAAAAAGCTTATCAAGCGTCTTGATCTATCTCTATAGATCTTGATGCTCAATATGTAAGCAACTTCACGAGGTCTTTCTTTTGAAAAACTCCTTTCAAACACTCCTTTATGCTTTGTAGAATAATTCTACATTATTTCCGATCTACAATATGTCATTCACATATACTTATCGAAATGTTGTAGTGCTCCCTCACTTTCTAGTAAATCTGAGGCTTCACATAAGCTTTGTATAAAACTATATCTTTGATCAACTTATCAAGCGTATATTCTAACTCGAGATGCTTGCACGGTCCATAGATGGATCATTTGGAGCTTGCGTATTTTATCAGCACCTTTAGGATTGACAAAACCTTACGGTTGCATCATATACAACTCTTCTTTAAATCCATTAAGGAATGTAGTTTTGTTTATCCATTTGCGATTTCATAAAAATCGGCAATTGCTAACATGATTTGGACAGACTTAAGCATCGTTATGAGTGAGAAAATTTCATCGTAGTCAACACCTTGAACTTTGTCAAAAACCTTTTTCGACAAGTCTAGCTTTGTAGATAGTAACACTACTATCAACGTCCGTCTTCCTCTTGAAGATCCATTTATACAATATGGCTTGCCGATCATCGGGCAACTCCACCAAAGTCCACACTTTGTTCTCATACATGGATCCCATCTCAGATTTCATGGCCTTAAGCCATTTTGCGGAATCTAGGCTCATCATCGCTTCCTCATAGTTCGTAGGTTCATCATGGTCTAGTAACATGACTTCCAGAACAGGATTACCGTACCACTTTGGTGCGGACCGTACTCTGGAAGACCTCACGAGGTTTATAATAACTTGATCGAAGTTTCATGATCATCATCATTAGCTTCCTCACTAATTGGTGTAGTAGTCACGAGGGCAGATTTACGTGATGAACTACTTTCAATAAGGGAGAAGGTACAATACCTTATCAAGTTCTACTTTCCTCCCTCATTTCTTTGAGAGAAACTCCTTCTCTAGAAAGGATCCATTCTTAACAGCGAATATCTTGCCTTGGATCTGTGATAGAAGGTGTACCCAACAATTTCCTTTGGGTATTCTATGAAGCGCTTCTGCGATTTGGGTTCGAGCTTGTCGGGATGAAACTTTTCACATAAGCATCGCAACCCCAAACTTTAAGAAACGACAACTTGGGTTTCTTGCTAAACCACAGTTCATATGGTGTCGTCTCAATGGATTTAGATGGTGCCCTTTTAACGTGAATGCAGCTGTCTCTAATGCATAACCCAAAAACTATAGTGGTAAATCAGTAAGAGACATCATAGATCGCACTATATCCAATAAAGTGCGGTTACCATGTTTGGACACACCATAATGTTGTGGTGTTCCAGGTGGCATGAGCTGTGAAACTATTCCACATTGTTTTAATTGAAGACCAAAACTCGTAACTCAAATATTTTACTTCTGCGATCATATCGTAGAAACTTTTATTTTCTTGTTATGATGATTCTCTACTTCACTCTGAAATTCTTTGAACTTTTCAAATGTTTCAGAATTGTGTTTCATCAAGTAGATATACTCATATCTGCTTCAAATCAAGCTGTGAAGGTCGGAAAATAATGATACTTATCATGAGCCTTAATATTCATCGGACCACATACATCGGTATGTATGATTTCCAACAAATCTGTTGCTCGCTCTATTGTTAGGAGAAGCGGAGTCTTAGTCATCTTGCCCATGAGGCATGGTTACTTAAGCATCAAGTGATTCATAATCAAGTGATTCCAAAATCCCATCAGCATGGAGTTTCTTCATCGCTTTACCGATATGACCTAAGCGGCGATTGCCACAAATAAGTTGCACTATCATTATTAACTTTGCATCTTTTGGTTTCAATATTATGAATATGTGTATCACTACGATCGAGATCAATGAACCATTTTCATTGGGTGTGTAACCATATAAGGTTTTATTCATGTAAGCAGAACAACAGTTTATTCTCTTACTTAAATGAATAACGTATTGCAATAAACACGATCAAATCATATTCATGCTCTCGCAAACACCAAATAACATTTATTTAGGTTCAACACTAATCCGAAAGTATAGGGAGTGTGCGATGATGATCATATCAATCTTGAAACTACTTTCAACACATCGTCACTTCACCCTTAACTAGTTTACATTTGATACGCAACTCCGTTTGAGTTACTACTCTTAGCAATTGAACCAGTACCAAATACTGGGGGTTGCTATAAACACTAGTAAAGCACACATCAAACACTGTATATCAAATATACCCTTTTCACTTTGCCATCCTTCTTATCCACCAAATATTTAGGGCATTTCCGCTTCGGTGACCATTTCCTGCGATATAAGCACTTTCGGTTTAGGCTTTGGTTCAGCTTTGGGCTTCTTCGTGGGAGTGACAACTTGCTTGTCATTCTACTTGAAGTTTCCTTTTCTTTCCTTTGCCCTTTTCTTGAAACTAGTGGTCTTGTCAATCATCAACACTTGATGCTCTTTCTTGATTTCTACATTAAATCGATTTCAACATCACGAAGAGCTCGGGAATCATTTTCGTCATCCCTTGCATACTATAGTTCATCACGAAGTTCTAGTAACTTAGTGATGGTGACTAGAATTACATCAATCACTATCTTATCGGAAGATTAACTCCCACTTGATTCAAGCGATTGAAGTACCCGACAATCGAGCACTTGCTCACTAGTTGAGCGATTCTCCTCCATCTTTTAGCTATAGAACTTGTTGGAGACTTCATATCTCTCAACTCGGGTATTTGCTTGTAGTATTAACTTCAATTCTTGGAACATCTCATATGGTCCATGCGTTCAACGTCTTTGAAGTCGATTCTAAGCCGTTAAGCATGGTGCACTAAACTATCAAGTAGTCATCATATTGAGCTAGCCAAATGTTCATAACATCTGCATCTGCTCCTGCAATAGGTTTGTCACCTAGCGGTGCATCAAGGACATAATTCTTCTGCATAACAATGAGGATAAACCTCAGATCACTGATCCAATCCGCATCATTGCTACTAACATTTTTCAACACAGTTTTCTCTAGGAACATATCAAAATAAACATATGAAAGCAACAACGCGAGCTATTGATCAACATAATTTGCAAAATACTACCAGGACTAAGTTCATGATAAATTTAAGTTCAATTAATCATATTACTTAAGAACTCCCACTTAGACAGACATCTATCTAGTCATCTAAGTGATCGCGTGATCCAAATCAACTAAACCATAACCGATCATCACGTGAGATGGAGTAGTTTTCAATGGTGAACATCACTATGTTGATCATATCTACTATATGATTCACGCTCGACCTTTCGGTCTCCGTGCTCCAAGGCCATATCTGCATATGCTAGGCTCGTCAAGTTTAACCTGAGTATTCCGCGTGTGCAAAACTGGCTTGCACCCGTTGTAGATGGACGTAGAGCTTATCACACCCAATCATCACGTGGTGTTTGGGCACGACGAACTTTGGCAACGGTGCATACTCAGGGAGAACACTTCTTGATAATTAGTGAGAGATCATCTTAAAATGCTACCGTCAATCAAAGCAAGAATAAGATGTATAATAGATAAACATCATATGCAATCAAAATATGTGACATGATATGGCCATGATCATCTTAGCCTTTGATCTCCATCTCCAAAATCTTGTCATGATCTCTATCATCACCGACACGACACCATGATCTTCATCATCTTGATCTATATCAATGTGTCATCACATGGTTGTCTCACCAACTATTGCTCTTGCAACTATTGCTATCGTTATAGCGATAAAGTAAAGCAATTATTTGGCACTTGCATCTTATGCAACAAAGAGACATCCATAGGGCTTACGCGATTGCGATAACTTCAACAAAACATGATCATCTCATACAACAACTTATATCTTATCACGTCTTGACCATAACACATCACAACATGCCTGCAAAAAAAGTTAGGCGTCCTCTACTTTGTTGTTGCAAATTTTACGTGGCTGCTACGGGCTGAGCAAGAACCGTTCTTACCTCGCATCAAAACCACAGCGATAGTTTGTCAAGTTGATGCTGTTTTAACCTTCATAAGGACGGGCGTAGCCTTTTCAGTTCAACTAAAGTTGGAGAAATTGACACCGCTAGTCACTGTGTGCAAAAGCGGCGGTAAAACCAGTCTCGGCGTAAGCGTCTTGGCGTAATGTCGGTCGGGCGCTTCATCCAACAATACCGCCCGAACCAAAGTATGACATCTTTGGTAGCGGTATGACTTATATAGCCCACAACTCACTTGTGTTCTACTCATGCATATAACATCAAACCATAAAACCTAGGCTTGGATGCCCTTTGTTGGGGAGCGTAGTAATTTCAAAAAATTCCCTCGCGCTGCATAAGATCATGGTGATGCATAGCAATGAGAGGGAGAGTGTTGTCTACATACCCTCGTGAACCCGAAGGCGGGCGTTGACTGCGTAGAGGAAGTAGTCGTCGTCTTCCGGTCCAACCGATCCAAGCACCGTTACTCGGCACCTCCGAGTTCTTGACACACGTCAGCTCGATGATGCGGGCTCCGATCCAGTGAGCTTGGGGAGGAGTTCGTCGACATAATGGCGTGGTGGCGATCTTGATGTTCAACCGTCGCGGGGCTTAAGCAAGCACCGCTACAATATGACCGAGGTGTAATATTGTGGAGGGGCACCGCCTGCAGCTAAGAGCGATCACGAAGATCAACTTGTGTGTCTATGGGTGCCCCTCCCCGTATATAAAGGGGGAGGAGGAGGGCGGCCAAGGGGGGCGCCCTAGGAGGAAACCTACTCCAAGTGGGTTTGCCTCCTCCCTTTCCTATTAGGAGTAGGAGAGAGAAGGAAGAGGGGAGGGAAGAAGGAAGGGGGCGGCCCCCTCCCAATTCGGATTGGGCTTGGGGGCGCCCACTTCTTTGCTCCTTCTCCCTCCTTTCCACTAAGGCCCATATACTTCAGGGGTTCGGTATGTAAGTGCATCTAGTGCCCTTAGTGATTTTGGTGTATTGAAGACTTATAGGTTAAATGGCGATCGTTTGTAAGTGTACACAGGTCTATAGGTCTATGAGGAGTTTGATATTCTGAGAGAAAGTCGACCCTAAAAATGAAGTTCTTGATTGAAGACTTTGATATTACGAAGACTTTACGAAGACTTTGAATGTGAAGAAATTGGTGTGACCTTGAAGACTTGATATTCATTGAGGAATATGAGCGTGAAGACTTTTGTTTTCGTAGTTTCATTTTCTCTTTCTTGAGTCATAGGAAACACCGTCTTTGTTAAAGGGGTGAGAAATACTAAGGAAAAATTTCCATGTGATGCTCAACTCAAAATCCTATACCTACCAATCCCTTGAGTGAAGCCATTGGAAATCTCATACTGATTCAGTCAAGTTCTTGATGTGAGAGCGCAGTTCTTACAGTCCTTGATGACTTTATTCTGGCCCGAGGAGTTAGGATTCGCTAGTGTGAATTGCCTACAGTGAGAACATGATAGCCTTGAGGAATTTGAGAGTCAAATTTCCGACCGTTCTTTGTCTTCTTGGCGGCTGTCCCAAAATATCTTATCCACCTAACGGTCATATCATTGAAGGGCATTTATGTCTTATCGTGTCGGGATGCTCCCTAGGCTATAAATAGCCGCCCCTACAACCACTAGTTGGTTGGCTGCTTGAAGAACTTGACACTTGTCATTTGAGAGCAACCCATCCTCCAGGGACTTTAGCGAAAATCATCAAGTGAGGAAAATCCCAAAACCAAACCCCACAAACCCAAAGTGATTGAGCATCTTGAAGAAATTGATCTGCGTGGATCCGGCGCTTATTACCTTTGAAGGCGTGCTTCTTCTAGGCGGTTAGGCGTCAAGGTCTAGAAGCATCAAGAGGAGTTGTGGATCGCCGAGTGACCAAGTGCGTGAAGGTTTGGAAGTCACTGAAGACTTACCACAGTGATTGGGCCGAGGCTGCGTGGTCTTAGTTCAAGGAGAATCTGGTGAGGCTGGGTGTCTGAGTTGCGACTTCGAGGCGGGTGTCGGGGACTGTGTGTCCTCGAGTTTAAATACTCGGCCGCTCCAACCAGACGTACAAGCTGAGACAACAGTTGGAACTGGTTTACCAAATCATTGTCTTCACCAAGTGGCTGGTTCTATTTCCTCAACTCTTTCATTTCCTCATTCTTGTGTTGAATGTTGTTCATATCGTGCTTGAAGACTTTGGTGAAGACTTTCACAAATTCCTCAGTTCAATTTCTTGATCTGTTTATCTTCATCTTGCTATCCTGTGTTTACGCTTTCCGTACTCTGTTTTTAGTCTTCATTTCATCATCTTGACTATGTGTGTATCTGTTATGTTTACATTTGAGTACATATTCAGCTGCAAGTAGTTCTTAGCTAAGGAATTTCCTCACGACAAATTCCTCGATGAAGAATTCATAAAATCGCCTATTCACCCCCTCTAGTGGATATAGCACTTTCAATTGGTATCGAGCAAGGTACTCCTTGTTACGTGTAATTTTAGTTTAACCACGGGTTTAGTTATGTCGGCCATGCGGTATGATCAAGGTCTCGGTGGGTGTCCTACCTTTGATGGAGCGGACTACCCCTCTTTGGAAGAACAAGATCTTGAATGCATCTTGAGGCAATTGACAATGATCTACGGTATGTTGTGGAAAATGGTGTCCCCTCATCCTTTGAAACACTGACCGCTACCGATGTGAAGAGATTCAAACAACTCGATTCTCAAGCGAAGAATATCATCTGTGGCCATCGAGCAAAGGGCGGTATGGAAGAGTAAGTGCTTTGGAAGCTGCTAAGCTTATACAGGATAGGCTGTCCAAAGTAAATGAAGGAGTTTCAACTCGGTGTGACTCTCGAGTCGATGTTCTTGAATCTCTTCAACGCTTCAAAAGACTCGACAGCGAGAATGTCCAACAAACCTTTGATCGCCTCTTGACATCTCAAATGAGCTTCAAGCCCTCGGTGCCACTAACATCTTGATCATGAAGTTGTGAAGAAAGCTGCTAAGATCGCTTGATTCCTCATTTGATACTCTGGGATGGTGATACAAGAGCGTCTTGACTACAAATCGCTTGATCCTGCTGATATCCTCAAAGGCTAAACACTCACGAGTTCGACTTCTTTGAAAAGAGATCTCTATGGCTCAAACTATGGCAAACCACGTGCCACGAAGGCTAAGGTTGTGTCGACTCACGAATGTGAGGATTACGGTAGTAGCCTTGGTGATCTGAAGAAGCGAGCGAGGATCTAGCTTGCTTGTGAAGAAATTTCAGAAATTCACAAGGCGTGGTCGCTTTGGAAAATCCTCAAGAAATGATTCCTCATCCGGTGACTACAAGAAGACTTTGCCACAAATGCAAGAAGCCTGGTCACTATATTCAAGATTGTCCTCGATGGGAAAAGGAAATGAAGAAGAAGAAATACAAGGATTACGATTACGATGATATGAAGAAGAAGAAGAAATCGTCAAAATCTTAATCATCAAAACCCTCAAAGTCTTCATCTCACAAGAAGGGCAGCTCAAGAAAGCTCGGGCATTCATTGGCAAGGAAATGGACTCTGAAGCTGAATCGAGGAAAATGATGAAGAGGAGAGTGCGAAGAATCTGAGTGCGGTATGGCGAGTGCGGCGTTACTCTTTGCTTTCGTCGACAAGTCCATCTTCAACTTGAAAGCGGCTCACAGACAAGCTGATGAAGATAATGATGGCTCGCTCCACCTATTGCTTCATGGCAAAAGGAGCTAAGGTACTCAAATACAACTCCTCGATTCTAGTGAAAATGAATCGATGAGGATCTCAAGCCTAGCTACTCTAAACTTGCTAAAATTGCTGTGAAACAACAACGGGCTCTTGAAAAGGTTCAAAACATGCTAGATAAAAGTGATGATATGTTGGGTGAAGAAATGGATCGCACTAAAGCCTTGGTGAAAATCTTGAGACTTGGTCTAGGTATGATAATCTTCAAGGTCATCATAACTCTCTCTTGTCTGATCATGAGAAACTTTCATATGAATTTCTTCAAGAAAAGCAAGATCATGAGAAGCTTTCTCTAGAAGCTCTTCAAAGAAAGGAAGATCTTGAAAAGCTAAGAGTGTGTTATGAAGATCTTCAGAAGGAGCGCGATTAATTACTAGCTCAACAAATCAGCGCTTCTCAGGAAGAATTTGTTCCTCCATGCTTAAAGTGCATTGAACGTGAATCTGCTAATTCTTCACCTGAATGTTCAAATGCTTCAAGAGTTACAAATTCTTCATCTGCCTCTGCTATCACTAATTCCTCATCTGAGGACATTGCTAGTATCACTGACAATGCAGGGCTGAAGGAATTGTACATGACGAGGCATGTACAAAAGCCTCAAAGGGCATCGAGACACTTTGTGATGTGCTCAAAAGCAGATCCTCAGCGAAACCCTAGGAAAGAGAATTGCCTTTGAGAGGAAACTCAATGCCGATGGAACATATTGGAAGCTTTGAGCGGTATCCCAAAACCTCATGGAGTTCTTTGCAAAGGGACCTCGATTGATCCATCTAACTTATCTGGCTTTACTTGTGAATCTTCTCATTCCTCGATGAGTCATTTGACTCAACTATAAACTGTTCAAAAATCAGAATGGTGAAGTATTTGCTAGATATGTTGGCACTAAGCTGCGAGAGCAGTTCCCCTATGAAGAAAATCTGGGTTCCCAAAAGCTGTGTTGAAAGTCTTCAGGTGAATGTCCTCATGACACCACCTATGAAGAACAGGAACCCCAGATCAAATTCTTCATATGGACCAAACTCTTCACGTGGATCAAATTCCTCAACTGGATCAAAGTCCTCATATGATTATCATCGTGCTAACAACTCTGTTTCGCAGGGTAGAGCTAAGGGCTTTGAATATGTGCATTATTCTTCAAACCATTATGTTCATAAGTCCTCGAAGAATTACTCTGCTTATTCATATGCTTACCCTAACCCCTCCTATGCTAACGAAATGGTTTGGCATCTTTGCCACCTTACTCACATGGTGCTCGCAGGATGATGAACTCTTTGCCACCCCTCCAGATGTGGGTGGTGAAGAAAAAGAACTAATCTCTTCTGCAGGTCAGGTCTCGGGCGTGCTCTAACGTCTGAAGAATTTGCTAGGGACGACAAAAATCACGAAAGGGCCTTGGCGAATCATGATGAAATGAACTTTCATTTCACACGTCCTCATCTTGCTATATGTTTCTTTGCTTGATGAAATTCATCGATGAACTTGATATCATATTCTTCTTGATGAAGCATATGAGTTATAAGTTACACTAATTCATCTGCGGGATGATCAACCCAAAACCACTGAATGGGTCCTCGATAGTGGATGTACAAATCACATATTGGTGACAAGAATCTATTGATGGATACTCCTTATCACGTCACCTCTGAAGCATATCATCTTCTTGACAAAGGCAAAAGTCGGTATTGGGTCTTGGTAAGGTTGCTATCTCTAAGGATAAGCACATGGAGAAAGTCATGCTTGTTGAGTCCTTAGGATACAATCTTATGTCAGTCTCAATGATTTGTGATCTTGATATGGTTGTTGTCTTCGGCAAATATCGTTGTGTTGTGATTATGGAAGCTGACAATTCCAAAGTCTTCGAAGGCTTTAGGAGAGGAGATCTGTATATTGTTGATTTCTCTCTGGGACCACAACCAGCCGTGTGTCTACTTGCAAAAGCTTGAAGGCTGGCTATGGCATCGACGACTTGGTCATGCGGGCATGAGGAATTTGAACACGCTTGCGAAGAAGAAGCATATCATTGGCATTGAGAATGTCAAATTCCTCAAGGATCCTTATCACGAACTGTGAAGCTGGAAAAATGACCAAGGCCAAGCATCCAGCGAAGACTATCATGACCACTACCGTCCATTGAATTGCTTCACATGGACCTCTTGGACCTAACCATTATTCAGCGGTCACTAATGATGCATCTTTATATGGTTTTGTCATTGTTGATGATTATTCTCGATATACATGGGTACACATTGTTGCTTACAAACATGAAGTGCGGGAAGTCTTCAAGCGATTTTCCTCGAGGGCTTCAACCAACTTTGGTGTGAAGATCAAGCATATCGAAGTGACAATGGGCCGGGTTCAAGAATTCGGTCTTGATGCCTATCTTGATGAACTTGGTATTACTCATGAGTTATATGCTCCTTATACTCCTCGGTGAGAATGGCGTCGTGGGCGCAAAAACAGAACTCTTGTTGAGATGGCTTGCACTATGCTTGATGAATAAGCGCCTCGGCATTTTTGGATTGATGCAATTGATCTTGCTGCCACATCATCAGCAGTATATCTTCACAAATTCTTCAAGAAGGCGCCTATGAACTCCTCCTTGACAAGAAACCCAATGTGAGTTATTTCAAAGTCTTGATTGCTAAATGTTGGATTAGAGATCCTCACCACAACTCTAAATTTGCAGAAAGCACATGAAGGTTTATGCTTGAGTTCGGAAAGGACTACGCACACCTCTGAGTCTTCAACATTGTTCTTCACAAGATTGTTGACCTTTGTAGATGTGCGGTTCGATGAAACTAATGGCTGCAAAGAGAGCACCTACATACATGTTAGATGAACCAGCTCTGAGGATGCTATCAAGCTCAAAACAGCTGAGGATGTCATTCCTCTTGAAGAATCTCTTTGAAGAATTCATTCTGTTCATGAAGAGCGTCGGTGATGCACTGAAGAACATGATGAGGAAAATGGTCTTTGAAGAAAATCTGATCAAAATCCTCGCGACAACCAACTCATCACGCGTTGCAAAAGAAGTGCAAGTGGAGAAGATCATCGATGACATTAGCGCACGGGTCCTCTCACGCTCAAAAGCCTCACACTTATCTAACTTTTGTGGGCACTATGCTTTTGTCTCTATCTCGAGCCCACTAAGGTAGATGAAGCATTTACGGGCTGGAGTGGATTAGGGCTATGCAAGAAGAATTACATCGATTCGAGTGAACAATGTGCAGGAATTGGTGATCGCCCGGATCCTGCATAAGCATAATATCATTGGCACAAAGTGGATCTACATAACAAGCAAGATGAAAATGGCCTTGTGGTGAGGAATAAGGCCGCGACTAGTAGCTCAAGGCTACACGAGTTGAAGGAATTGATTTGATGAAACTTTTACTGTTGCTAGACTTGAGGCTATTACATTTACTTGCCTATGCTAACCATCATGATATCATCTTATATCAAATGGATGTGAAAAGTGCATTCCTCAATGGTAAGCTTGAGGAAGAAGTATATGTTGCTCAACCCCAGGTTTTGAAGATCCCAAGAATCGACAAAGTTCTCGAGACTCAATAAGGCCCTCTATGGCCTCAAGCAAGCCCTCGGGCGTGGTATGATACATTGAAGGAATTCTTAAGTGAAGAATGGCTTCACACAGTTCACTTGACCCTACTCTTTTTACTAAATCATATGATGGTGAACTGTTTGTGTGCCAAATATATGTTGATGATATTATCTTTGGCTGTACTAACCAGCGATATAGTGATGAATTTGCCTATATGATGAGTGAAGAATATCAAATGTCTATGATGGGAGAGTTGAAATTCTTCTTAGGTCTTCAAATTAAATCGTGGCGCAATGGCATATTCATATCTCGGAGAAATACCTCAAAGATGTCTTGAGGAAATTGGCATGCAAGATTGCAAAGCGTCAAAATTCCTATGCCCACAAATGGCCATCTATGCCTTGATGAAAATGGTATTGACTTTGATCACAAGGTATACCGCTCCATGATTGGTTCTTTATTGTACCTATGTGCATCTAGGCGGATATAATGCTTAGTGTTTGCATGTGTGCCCGATTTCAAGCTGCAGAAGAATCACACCATAATTTGTGAAGCATATTCTTGATATCTAGCTCACACACCAACACTAGGATTATGGTACCCCAAGGGCTCTGCTTTTGATCTCATTGGATATTCGACTCGACTATCTTTGGTGATCGTGTGGACCATAAGTCAACATCGGGCACTTGTCATTTCCTCGGACGATCTTTGGTGCATTGGTCCTCGAAGAAAGCAAGCTGCGTATCACATCTCTTCTTTGAAGCTGAATACATTCTTTGCTGGCTCATGTTGTGCTCAAGCTGCTATGGATGAAGCAAACCCTCAAGGACTATGGCGTCAGCGTGAAGAATGTGCCTCTCCTTTGTGACAATGAGAGTGCCATCAAAATTGCTCACAACCGATTCGGCACTTTCGAAGACTAAGCACATCAGATTCGTCATCATTTTCTTCGTGATCATGTGTTGAAGGCGATATCTCTATCGAGCATGTGAAGGCGAAGAACAGCTAGCTGATATCTTCACTAAGCCCTTGGATGAGAAGAGATTTAGCAAGTTGCGGTGTGAGCTAAATATCTTAGAATCTTGAATGTTCTTTGAAAAGGACACACATCCTAACCCTTATCAGAATTGATGACTTAGATGTGCAACACATGAAGAAATGTTTTCTTCAATCAATGAAGAATAACACTCTAAGTGTGAAGAAATTAATGAAGAATTTGATTCTCGAACCCTCGACAATTGTATGCGGTGTCTGAAATCATCATTCTTATCTGATTGAGCTACATACCACAAAAGTTGAAAATCTTCAATTTGAGTTTTCCTCATTTTGAAATTCCTCGGTTTTCAAATTCTTCAACTTTGCAAAATCTTCAATATTTCCGTTGTTTTTTCTTCATTGGCTATATATATATATATGTGAGTTTATGTCCTCTCAGCATTCACTTATTGCTATTTCTTCAAGTTGCTATTTACGCTAAGTGAATGTGATCGGACCCTTCCCCTCTATGCTATACTCAATCCAATCTATTCACAAATTCTTCATATGCGTTACGATTGAAACTTCGCTCAAAGTCTTCCTTGTGTCCTTGCAGTTGAAGAAATTGCGAGCAATTTTTTACAAATCTTATCAGATTTTCGGTTTTACCGCTCAAACCGTTCCGTATCCCACGATGCATTAGTTTAATCACCCACGATCTTACGATCTCATACTTGCGATGCGTGG
>JAHHZJ010003405.1:0-21745 GCA_021437245.1 Aegilops speltoides
AATTTCTGGATATTCGAATATAAGATAAACTTTATTGATCAAGGTGGGGTTATGGCCTTTATGCGTGGGTTGAACACAAAACAATGCAAGTTGAGCTATGGCGAACTTTGATCTAAACAAAACCCAATCTAGATTGCCCTAAGGGCTGTATATATGGAGGAAGAGGGTGAATTTCGTGGCCCTTGGTGGAGGGTCCAAAAAAACCCTATCTCTTGTTTCCCCCACATAGGACTCTAAAAATAGCCTATACTAATGTATTTCGAAATTACATTGGCCCAATAATAAGGTGGACACCTAGAATAGCCTCTGAAAAATTATGAAGTATCTTTATATTTCGTCCAAGGCTTCAACCCATGGTGGCTTCAAAGTCTGAAATCATCACTTGTAACTCCATTCTTGTCCCCTTCGCCATCATCTCCATGCTTGTTCTTGCTCCAATGTTCATCCTTCTCCAAGCTAGGCCCTTCATTTGTAAGCAAAACAAATGTATCCAATTTAAAGGCACATCATATTCTCATGAACATTAGAATCATTAAAGCAAAGCCGTAATTTAGTTGGCGTCTTGTGACTCTAGTAATTGGTCCGATTATAAGGGCGTGGGTGTAACAAGGTATTGATGTCCTCATCATCCTCCCTTCTTGAAATGAAGTGTCCTCAGGAAGTTCATCTTCCTCCCAAATTGGCTTCAAATCTGCAATGTTAAAAGTGAGACTAACCCCAAAATTGCGGCAGCTCAAGTTTATATCAATCATTTACTTTCTCCAACACCAAAGGGACCACAGCGTGGCATTAGCTTTGATTTGCTTCGGAAATTATCCTTCCCAAATGTAACCAAACAAGATCTCCAGGTGCAAACACAACATTTTTCTACCCTTATCTCCAACAAGTTTTATTTAGCATTCATCGCTCAATGTTTTCCTTAGTTAACTCATGCATTTTTAAAATCAATTCAGCGTTCTTTAGCATCAAAATTAACCTTCTGAAATGGAAGAAGCAACAAATCAATAGGTGCGGTGGGAAACCATAACAACTAAAGGGCCATCTTGTAGTAGAATCAATGAGCGATTATAACAAATTCAATATGAGGCAAGCATTCCTCCCCATTTCTTATTTTTCTTTAGAACAGCCCTAACATAGTAGACAATGTTCTATTACTACTTATTTTCCATCGGTTTGGGGTGACAAGTAGTACTAAAAAGCATTTAGTCCCAACTTAATAAACATCTCCAAAAGTGGCTAAAAATTTAGTATCCGATCTGAAACAATAGTATTTGGAACACCATGCAAAATAATTTCCGGAAAAGAACAAATCACAACATTTGGACATCGGCTTTTATGACATGGTATAAAATTTCCATTTTGGAATCTATCCCGACAAAAATATGCTATCCCTCCCTTCTTTTTCTGGAAACCTAAAAAAAGTCCATGAATATATCCTCCCAAGGAACACTAGGTGACAAAGGCATATAAACCGAGGATTGGTCGTGACACTTTTTGACATGTATCGGACAATCCTAACATGTCTCATCTTTGGCCAAAAAATGTGAGCAACTATTTCCGTCTTCTTCCCCAAAGGTATTAGTCCTCCTCCATCGCCTCCTGCAACAACAAAAAGCGGAACATGGAAGCAACTTAGCAGAAACAAATCCATATTAACGACAAACTTGTTCGTTTTTTCTTTACAATTCTGCAATAAATCTTTAAAATCAGCATAATGCACATATTGATCTTTGATGGTCTCAAACCAAATATTTTGAAGTCAAGTTGTGAAAGCATAGTATAGCCGAGACAATGCATCAAATCATTTTCTTTACCCTTCTTGTGTTTAATGACATAAGGAAAGTCTCAATAATTCAACCCATTTAGCATGTCTACGTTCAGTTTAGCTTGACTTTTAATATGTTTAAAGATTCATGATGATAAGGCAAAGGTGTCCGTCTTTCGATGAGATTGGATTTTTTGGTGGAATGACTTTGGATCCGACTTCGACGTGCGAGGGCGGTTAGTCCTAAACCAACTCCGAGGTTATTGACCACGCGGCCCATCAACGACCACGAGGGTCTTTTCGAACAAAGAACAAGCAAGCGGTTTAATCGGATATTGAATATAAGATAAAGCTTTTTGATCAAGGTGGGGTTAGTGGGCCTTTTGGATGTTCCAAAAAATCGGAGGTGCCTATGGCAATTTTTGATCTAAACAAAACCCAAGTCGCGGTGCCCTAAGGGTGTATATATGGAGGAAGGGGAATTTTTTTTGGTGGAGGGTCAAGCGAAAGGGTGTCCGTCTTTGATGAGATGGTGGATTTCCTTTGGTGGAAATCGACTTTGGCGATCCGACCTGGCGTCGAGGGCGCTTAGTCGCTAAACCAACTCGAGGTTATTGACCCCCGAACCGATCAACGACCCGGGGTCTATTTCCTGCGAGCAACGAAGAACAAGCAAGCGGGGTTGCAATCTGGATATTCGAATATAAGATGGCTTTATTGATCAAGGTGGGGTTCGTGGGCCTTTTCGGTCGTTGAACACAACGAAATGAATTGCAGCTATGGGAACTTTTGATTAAACAAAACCCAATCTAAGCGGTGCCCTAAGGGCTGTTATATGGAGGAAGGGGAATTTCGTGGCCCTTGGTGGAGGGTAAATAACCCTATCTCTTGTTTCCCCCACATGGACTCTAAAATAGCCTATACTAATGTATTTCGAAATTACATGGGCCGGCCCAATAATAAGGTGGACACCTAGAATAGCCTTGGCGAATATTATAAGTGGCATCTTGTATTTTCGTCAAGGCTTCACACTCCTTATGGTGGCTTCAAAGTCTGAAATCATCACTTGTAACTCCGTTCTTGATCCTTGGCATGCCATCAACTCCATTGTGTTCTTGCTCCAATGTTCATCCTTCTCCAAGCTAGGCCCTTCATTTGTAAGCAAAACAAATGTATCCAATTTAAACAGCATCATATTCTCATGAACATTAGAATCATTACCAAACAAATACCGGTAATTTAGTTGGCGTCTTGTGACTCTAGTAATTGGTCCGTATGTATAATGTGGGTGTAACAATGGTATTGATGTCCTCATCCAAATCTCCATCAAACACAACATGTTTTTATCTCCGCAAGTTTATATTTGCATTCTCCTCATTTTCCGAAATGGGAAAAAATAATCAAAGGTTCTTAGGGCCATCAAAATTTAACCTCTTAGAAGAATGAAGGCAATAAAAATTCAATATGAGGAAAACCCCACACAATTTTCAAAACACCCTAAGTAGTGAAATGCATTGACATTTTTTCCATCATTTTGGGGGGCAAGATCTAAAAATTTTCCCCAAACCCAAAACACCCAAAAGTGGTAGAAATTTTATACACTGAAACAATGTTTTGGACAAGAAGCAAAATTTAGGCAAATAGCCATTAAACATCTCCAAATGGTAAAAATTTTAGAAATCACACGAAACAAATAGTATTCCCCTTTGAGGTAAACCAAAACAAATCCAAGAAATTAAAACTGGGCACAAAGGCTTATAAACCATGGATTAGTGTGCATTTTTGAATTTCCCGGGACAACAAATAACATCCCCCTCTTTGGCCAAAAAAAGTTAGTATATTCCCGGCCTTCCCAAAGGCCCATTATTTATTTAAAACAAAAGGGAGGGGCTGTTGCATGTTGTTAGGAAACAACCAAAAACCCAACTTTTCCGTTCTCCTTCTTTTTCCCAAAAAAATGTTGCAATATTATCTTTGATTCTCAAACCAAAAGGTCAATTTCATGTTTGGCCAACAAGCACGGAATAACTTTTCATTCTTTGTTTAAGACAAAAAATCCAATAATTAAATTTAGCGCTTGTTCAGTTTACCTTTTAAATTTTCAAAATTCTATCGAATTATCAAATTCTTTGGGCCATAAATAATGTTGCCATGTTTCTAAAGTCGAACAAGAGCATATAATTCTTTATCATAAGTAGAATAATTCAAACTAGGCCCACTCAATTTTTGAGAAAAGTATGCAACAGGTTTGCCATCTTGTAATAACACACCTCTAATCCAATTCCACTAGCATCACATTCAAGCTCAAAGTCTTATTAAAATCGGAAGTTGGAGTAAAGGGCATGTGTCAACTTAGCTTTCAATACCGTGAAGGCTTCTTCTGTGCGGTACCCCAAACAAAAGGCACATCCTTCTTTGTAAGCTCGTTGGGAGGTGGAGCAATGGTGCTGAAATCTCTCACAAAGCGCTATAGAAACCAGGAGTCCAAGAAACTCCTCACTTGTGTGACCGTTTTGGGCTGCGGCCAACTCTCAATAGCTTCAATCTTGGCTTTATCAACTTCAATTCCTGTGGAGTAACAACATAGCCAGAAAAGATACTCGGTCGGTGCAAAGGTGCACTTCCCAAGGTTACCAAACAAGCGTGCATCACGTAGAGCATTAAAACAACACGTAAATGTTTCAAATGTTCTTCCAAAGATTTGCTATAAATCAGTATATCATCAAAATAGACTACCAAATCGTCCAATGAAAGCGTAAAACTTGTTCATTAATCTCATGAAAGTACTAGGTGCATTAGTTAACCCAAAGGCATGACTAACCCTCATATAATCCAAACTTAGTTTTAAATCTGTTTTCCATTCATCTCCCAATTTCATCAATTTGATGGTATCCCTCATAAAAACTTTGGAGAATATTGTGACCACTCAATTCATCAAGCATATCATCTAGCCTAGGAATAGGGTGGCGATAACGAATAGTAATATTAAATGCCTCTACAATCAACACACATCGTGATGTACCATCCTTTTGGCACTAGAATAATAGGAACAGCACAAGGACTAAAGGATTGGGTATATAACCTTTGTCGAGCAGCTCTGCTTATAATCTCCCGTCTCCTCTGGATTATGCGTATGGTGCCGGGTTGGGTAATGATGCAGAATTAAGTCAATTTGATGCTCAATCCCTCGAATAGGTGGTAATCCGGTGGCCGTCTTGTGGAAAAGCGTCGGAACTCTGCAAAATGTTAGTGAGGGGGGCAAAAGGAAAACCGTCCTCGAATGAAATAATGCCTCTTTGCACACAAAAGCATAGCAAACAGATTTGCTAAAATCTAGCTCATCAATATCGATTTGGTGGCAAGTAAACATGCACTTTTCAATTTAATTTGGAAACAACACTAGATGGTTTATATTAGGCTTCATATGTTGCTCAAATTCTTTGCCACAATCTGATTTTCACTCTTATTTTCTCTTTTTGCTTTATTAGCTCTATTAATATCATCTTTCAAAATGGACTCGGTCATAGGAAGAAAGTAATATTTTTATCCTTATGAACAAAGTATCTTGATTGTTTCTACCATGGTGAAAATTTTATCAAATTGCCATGGTTACCAAGTAATAAGGAACATTTGCATAGGTACCACATCACAATCAACATAATCAGCAATGTAGAATACTAAAATGCACCGACGATCGTGTTACCTTAACCTTGCCTTTGTTGAACCATTGGATGTAGTAAGGATGTGGATGTGGTCTTGTGGTGAGATATTCTCCACCATCTCCATGCTAGCCAAGTTGTTGCACCCTCCATCTATGATGACCCGAATAGACGTTCCTTCACAACTCCCTTTGTATGGAACAAATTATGCCTCTGATTTTGCTCACTTGTCTGCACACTCAAAACCGTTGAGCAACTAAACATTCATACACTCGGCATCTTGGCAGCCATGTATTGTGTCTCAAGAATCATCTCCACGTGTTCCTCATGTGTAATAAGGCCAAAGTCTCCTCATCATAGTCACTAGCGGACTCATACCCACCATCCTCGGTGAAATCATCACTGCTGAGATTTGCATTCTCTGCATAAATGTCCTCTTCCCTTACTTGACGACAAATAATATCACTTGTGTGCCTTGGCGCCATGGAAGAAGAAGCTCGTCAGGCAGGCGGGTGCTCTTGGTAGATAGTGGTGGTTGTGCACCTTTCTTGTATCACGGTTGGAGGTGGCCTTTGAAGGAGGTGATGGTGCGGTGGAAGTAGATGATGCGCGTGGTGTCCATGATGAAGGTCGACCTGCGAGAAAAGTTAGTCTGGCGCCAATGCATCGATCCGCACTTCACGTTCACTTTACAAGCAAGATGGAATAAGCAGTGATATTATTATAATCCTTATAGTCTAGAATGGTCGAATCTCTCTATTTAATCCACCGAAACGTGCAAGCATAGCTTCATTCTCCTCAACAATACCACATCTAATCAAGCGGTTTGTAATTCACGATAATATTCTTCTCAGAATTTTTCCTTGTCTTAAGCGCTGCAATTTTTGAAGTAATTCACGTTGATAATATGGTGGAACCCAGATCGCATAGCAGTTTTCAAAGCAGCCCAAGTAGGCTGGAACAGGATATAATCTACAATGTTAGGACCACCAAACACATGCAAAGCTAGTGAAAGCACAAACAGCGGGAACCGTCTCTCCTCGGGATATTGTAAACATGTAAATCGTTGTTCAGTTTCTAACTCCCAAGTAAGAATATATCGGGAACATATCTACCCTCAAATGGTGGAATATTCAATTTGGTTTAGGGAGATGGTCATGATCTCGTACGAGGGAGCCTAATATTGCCATTATTTGCATGTGGGCGACCTGGTGGTTGTGGTCTGGTGGTTGCCGTGGTTCGATGTTGATCAACCTCATCCTCATAATCGTCCACATACTCATCATCCTCCTCGGTACCACCGCGCGATGGAGGAGCCAAAAAGCACCACGCGTGGTGCACGGAATTTTCGGCTCAATAGGAACACCGGCTCGTCCATTATGATTCGGAAGGGCGTAGTTGTTGTCGTTCGAGGTCGATAGGTGCAGCGGCCGGTGGTTGTGGAAGCAGCGAGCAATTCATCAAACTTGCTATCAAGCTTTGTTTCAACGTCTTCTCAATGCCATCTATCTTCTCCATGGCCTCGTCAAATCTGTTTAGCACATCTTACTGTCCAATCATCATTTCTGAAACTTATCATGTAGCTGTTTGTTAATGGGTTCTCCCAATCAGTCTCATCGACATGATCCCATTGTTAGCAAAAACACAAGAATATGATCCTCTGGACTACTAGGAAGTGGTGGTGGTGGTGTGGTGGACGGTCCAAATCCGTCAAGCAAATCTCAAATTCTTACGGTTCTTACCCAAGGGCGGTGATGGAACCGGTTGTAGTCAAAACTCTCAAAGCTTGGCTATAGCGATTACGGGGAGAATCAAAGCCGCGGCGTAGATGTATGTGGGAGGGAAGGCTTAAATATGGTAGCAAAAAGGTTAGCAATAATCAATTGGAGATGCAAAGTTGAATAAGCGCTCAACGGCTGTCTTGGGAGCCTAGAACACTAACAAAATCACGGCCGCCAACCGTAAACAAGGAGGAGCACACTCGAATTTTTTTTTGCTCTTTTTTTTTTCTTTTTTTGCGCTGCTTTTTTAGAAAAATCACTATAATGGCGGTGTCTCAAAACTCTTCCAGGTTGGCCCGATAGGATGGGAACGAAATTTTCGACCAATTTTTTCCATTGCCGGACCCAAAAGCGGAAGCGGGTCAAAAAAACTTTCTTATACTTGTTTCAATATGCTTTGATAGAAGGCAAAGGTGTCCCGTCTTTCGATGAGATGGTGGATTTGCTTTGGTGGAAATCGAAACGACGATCCGGCTTCTGGCGTCACGGGACGTCGGTATATGTCGCTAAACCAACTCGAGGAGGTTATTGACCCGCCGAACACGATCAACCGGACCAGGGTCTATTTCCTAAGAAGCGAAGAACAAGCAAAAACTAAGATTGCAATCTGGATATTGCGAATATAAGATAAGCTTTATTGATCAAGGTGGGGTTCGTGGCGCCTTTATTGGTCGTTGAACACAAGCAAATCGGAAGTTGCAGCTATGGCGAACTTTTGATCTAAACAAAACCCAAGTCTAAGCGGTGCCCTAAGGGCTGTTATATGGGGAAGGGGGTGAATTTCGTGGCCCTTGGTGGAGGGTAAAACTAACCCTATCTCTTGTTTCCCCACACATACGGACTCTAAAATAGCCTATACTAATGTATTTCGAAATTACATGGGCCTGGCCCAATAATAAGGTGGTCAGCACCTAGAATAGCCTCTGGGCAGAAACTTATGAAGTGGCATCTTGTATATTTCGTCCAAGGCTTCATGCACCATTATGGTGGCTTCAAAGTCTGAAATCATCACTTCTAACTCCATTCTTGTCCCCCTTGCGCATGCCATCATCTCCATGCTTGTTCTTGCTCCAATGTTCATCCTTCTCCAAGCTAGGCCCTTCATTTGTAAGCAAAACAAATGTATCCAATTTAAGCAGCATCATATTCTCATGAACATTACAATCATTACCAAGCGAAAGTACACGTAATTTAGTTGGCGTCTTGTGAGCTCTAGTAATTGGTCCGATATGTATAGCAGGGGCTGTGGGTGTAACAATGGTATTGATGTCCTCATCGAGCTTGGAAACACCTAAAAATAGGATAGCAGAAATTTTTTTGTCCCGTGCATTTTTTTGGAAACCAACCTCTTCTCTGAGATGACAAAAGATTGCTGGAATCCGAAACCTAGTCGAGACAAGAAACCACGAATCGGAAATTAGATGGATCCAGCGAATCTAATATGCAAGGAACTTCGGATTGGTGGAGGATATATGGTGGTGGTATATAGCGGTGGTGGTATATGGCAGCGGTGGTGTATATGGATACGATTGAGCGGTGGCGGATAAGCGGTGGTGGTAGATGGCGGGCGATGATAGCAGTGCTGTGCGGCGTGACAACTTATGACCAGAACTCGAAACTCTAAAAGACTAGACTCTAAGACCAGCAACTAGACCGCGATGGCCCAAATTCAACGCCCAAATCGAAAAAGATTATGCAAAGGCTCATATTGGTTGGATATGATGACCTAACCCTAATTTTTTTTTTTTAAAAATTTGTGATGAAGAACAGATCTTAAACTATGAAAAAGCTAAATCTCCCGAAACACAAATCTAATACCACTTGATAGAAGCAAAGGTGTCCTCTTTTCGATGAGATGGTGGATTTCCTGGAATCGACTTTGGATCCCACCTCGAGGCGTCGCTTAACAATTGCTAAACAAGAGCTTATTGACCCGCCGAACACGATCAACACCACGAGGTCTATTTCCTGCGAGCAAGCGAAGAACCAAAGCGAATTGCAATCGGATATTGCGAATATAAGATAAGCTTTATTGATCAAGGTGGGGTTACGTGGCGCCTTTTAGTGTTGAACACAAGCGAAATCGGAAGTTCGCTATGGCGAACTTTTATCTAAACAAAACCCAAAGTTCCGGTGCCCTAAGGTTTATATATGGAGGAAAGGGGAATTTCGTGGCCCTTGGTGGAGGTCAAACTCCCTATCTCTTGTTTCCCCACAACGGACTCTAAAATAGCCTATACTAATGTATTTGAAATTACATGGGCTGGCCCAATAATAAGGTGGAAGCCCTAGAATAGCCTCTGGAGAAATTTATGAAGTGGCATCTTGTATATTTCGTCCAAGGCTTCATGCACTCATTATGGTGGCTTCAAAGTCGAAATCATCACTTGTAACTCCATTCTTATCCCCCTTAGCATGCCATCATCTCCATGCTTGTTCTTGCTACAATGTTCATCCTTCTCCAAGCTAGGCCCTTCATTTGTAAGCAAAACAAATGTATAATTTAAAGCATCATATTCTCATGAACATTAGAATCATTACCAAAAACGAAATACGGTAATTTAGTTGGCGTCTTGTGACTCTAGTAATTGGTCCGTGTATAGCGGCGGGGTGGGTGTAACAATGGTAAAGGGACTACATCAATGACATCGTCACTCGAAGCAAGGAAAAGGACTACCGAAAAGCCCCACATAAAGAAGGGGCAAGATGCAAGGATGGAGGAGATTAGAGCCTTGATCAAGTCTTCTTCCTTCATCATCCTCAAAGGCGACGGTCAACCCAAGTCTTGGGCCCGAAAAAGATGCAAGTGCAAATCGTCCTCGTCCACATCTACATGGCGATCATCATCCGTTCACGATCCACATCGCCATGAAGGCCAAGTCACCTCAAGCAACATGTGCACGCGACGAGCGACATCTACTCGAGCTCGGAAACGCGACATCATCGTCATGAAGATGCTCCTGGCGCAAATGCACAAGTCCCAACACGAAGTCAAGCTTCAAGAGAACAAAAAGACGCGGGCGACCACCACCAAAGGCGGCGCTAACCATCAACCACTTGCATCTTCTCCAAGTGTTCTCAAGGCATCTTGCCTTTGGATCGGCATCTTCGCCTACTTCCCACGATCGCCTACATCGACTTCATCAAGTCAAGGGTACCCCAAAGGGACACTTCCATCTTGAAGAAGGAAGATCGAGCATTGGAAACTCCCTTGGTCATGGGGCAGTATGAGGTGCCACATCATATGGGCCTCCAACCACAAGGCGGTGACAAGAAGGTTGAGCATGGGACTATCCCTTCAAACAAAGGCGATAGTAGTTGAGCATGGAGACATTTGCACCTACATCCCTCCGATACCCAATGTGAGATGCCCCAAGTGCCATGTGAGGAGAGCCACCACCATGGTGACATGGTGACTCCACCATCGTGACATAGAGCATTTCCTATGAGAGGATGGGTGACCACCACTAACCCCACACATGAGGCATGCCACACATTCTATGTGAGGTTGGCGCCATTTGGTGACTCCACCCTATGGTGAATGCATCCTTGAGGGGTGGTGAGCCACAACATTAGAGTGAGGTAGTTGACCACGGCATGTGAGGCCACTATGATTTCTTGACTTACCCTCCTCCTTGTGTGTTTTCTCCTTTGGTGCTAGGTCTCCTACATGGCCGCCTACCATTGATGAGTCCATACCTCCTATGGAGCGCATGGCCATGATGGACAATGATACCCCCAATGGTTCCATCAAGATGAAGATGACAGGGGCGATCTTTAACACCTCAACAACAATGGCGGCCCAAAGGTAAATAGGTGATGGTGCTTCATTTCCCCAGTGGACTCTCTTGGCGATGATTGCTCCCATGATGATGACCAACCTATTACCATGCTTCATGCTAGTGAGACTTCTTCATGCCTTGACTTACCTATTTATGATGAATATGATGATGAGCATGTTGAGTTGCCTAGTTGTGATGCTATGCTTCATAGGATATCATGTGAAAATTCTATTGGTCACTTCATGTTTGACAATCCATTGAACTTGTCATATGCTATGAGTGAGATCTCCCATATTGCTTCATTTCAATCTCAACATAGTAACTATGCATGCCCCATTAAAATCAATCCCATTTGCACTTATGGCATAGATGGAGATGATGGTCATTGGCTTTTGCTTTTCATGTGATGATATTGCCATGCTCCTTTACATGATTTCTAATTCATCAATATGTCATGCCATGATCACATTGTCCCAAATATGCATTGTTTTGGATTTGTCAATACTCTCCCGTGATGTTACTACTCTTGCTCATGAGAGACCCCATATTTCCTCATATATTTAGGAGATCTTGATGCATTCCATACTTTGCATGATTCACATAATTGCTTGCACCTTATGCATTCCATGAATAACAATGCTCTAGATATTTCTCATGATGCATTACACAATTTGAGTCTCCATTATGCTATACATAATAACAAACCTATCATGATGGATGACATGTTTCTATATCCCATCTCATTTATTTGGCGTTGGATATTTTGTGCTCAAACCTCTCCATCATGATGGATGATGTGCATCTACCACCCCAAAATTTTCCCTTTTCCTTTGTTGTGTGTAGGTACTCATGTATTTCGACCTCTCAATCCCAAGAGTTGTGGCGGCTCTTGAGGCAATGATGACTTGGGATCCGTGGACTATCCTTACCACCGTCCCCTTGGCCAAGGACTACCCTCTCTTGGCTCTCCCGGCTATGGGCCATTTACCCTTTCATTATGCTCATTTTACGTGTTCACTTTGCATGCTATGCTTGCTTCTATGCCTTTGCCATGCAATTGTGACCCTTGCCATTTACCCATGATGAACCATTATGATATCCCTATGTGTATTTGCATGCTTGGTGGAGATCCTTGTTGCTATTGCCATGTTTATCATGTGCCCCATACTATTGTTGCTTGTTATGTTGGGAGAGTCATGATGCCCTATTGCACTTACATTGGCTTCTCACCAAGATATTCATGCTATTTTTCTCACACCTTGCTTTCATGCTTGTGCTATGTCATTGAATTATTCATCACCTATTTGCACCAAACATCTTGCCATGATTCCTCCTAGTATGTTGCATCTTCCTCTACTTGCTTGACTTGATCGCTATGATTGCTTGCTATGTTGCCTCACCCATGTTCCACTATTACTTTTTCTTGGGTTGATGAAATATATGCCTCCTCCACTTGATTTGTCATGATCATTGTCTCTTGTCTCCATTAGTTGCATCTCTCATATCCCTTGTATTGAGTGCCTACTTGCTATGTTATTGATCTGGAGACTTGGACACTATACTTGTGATGCATGCTTGTTTGATTGACCCTCTTGTATTTGGATGTTCTTACATCATATGCCTCCATACTTTGAAATGCTCCTTGTACTTTCTTATGATGAGCATGATGCATACACTTGTTGGTATCTTACCACCCGAATGATAGGTTTGCATTTCCTAACCTCAATTGTTTTTCGAGTGTTTGTCATGTTCTTTCATTTTGGAGGTTTCACAAGGGATTTATGCAATTGATTATGTGAAGGAATACATGATGTGCAACTCCAACATCTTGGGGAACATTCATAAGGTGAACTCCTTGCCTTTGAGCCACCCTCAAGTATTCATATTGGATAGGTCACTCTTTCATTGTTGTTTCCCTCTTTTGTCTACATGATACATCTAGCGGGAGGCGACATTGGAAATTGCTACATGGACCTTCACATTGAGGCGCTCACACTTATTGGATGCACCTTGAAATTCCACTCATGCCACGACATGAGCATTAGTACAAACCTCCTTTGACACCTTGCACTCCCATCCATATTTGTTGATTGTGCTCATATATGTCATGCTTTCGATGGACATTCATACTCACCACAAGTTTGCACCCTATGCATGGATTGACTCACATTATGATTGCCTTGTTGCATCTTGTATTACCATGTCATCCATGATATATGGCTTGTTCACTTCCTTAGCAAATTTGTTGTGATATTCCTTATGACATATTCATACATCATGATCATATTGCCCATCATCAATTGCATGATAACATATACATATGGAGCATCCATTGCCATATTCATGCTATTGATAAACCGTCTCACTATGACATCATTTTGCACCGTGGTTGCATTGATCATATTACAACACATTTGTGTGCACAATGATTGCATTTCCTCCATGAATGCTTTGCATCTCATTCTAGATCATCTTGATAAGCTTCATCGCTTTTAACAACCAATCTTGCCCCGGACTCATTCTTACATGATGGACACTTTGTGTCGCTAACCATTGTATTTCGGTTGTTGTGTTTGCTCTTTTGCATGTCTATCACTCGGAACCTTGGACTTGGCGGATTCCCAGTCTTCAACCTCCAATAAATCCTCTCAAACCCCAGGTATGAGGATCACATCCTGGACCCCAAGGGGATTATCCCGGAACCGTTCATCCCCATTAACTCACACCTCAAGCCCCGGAACTGATAACCTCGACACGATTGGCCGGGAATTCACCCCAACCGCATTTCGAAGAGAAGGATACCTAGCGGGACCGTTAAACCGGTCAACCGGATGGCCGGAAATCCGGACCCCGATGGAAGAGGCGGGAAAAGAAGGATGGGCCCTTTGTTGAAACGGCGGACTCCGGGGCCCGTCCGGATTATCGACTCGCCGGATCACCGGACCCTCCCCTCGCCCCGTGGCAGGCCAAAAACAGAAGGATTTGGGCCGGAATGGCTCCGCATCATCCGGACCCCCCGGAACCGGGCCCTGGGATCTCCGGTTTCGCCTTTGACTTGGGGGGCCTTCCTCGTACTTCCCCTTGGGCTTACCTATAAATAGACCTTTCCCCATTTGAGGTTAGTGTTGGTTTGTGTTGAGTAAATCCCTCTTTTCGGTTCCCCTCGTGGGGCTGGTCTTCGGAGGATCCCTCGGTAAAGACCCTTTAGGGGTCCCCCTATTCAAGGTCCTCTTGGGAGAGCGGTTCCTTTGATCCTTTAGTTGACATGTATCTTTGGTTCATGGTGATTTGAAGACTTGGATAATTCCTTGTTGGTTGAGGATTTTGTTTTCCCCTGTTTTCCTTGGCCCGGTTTTGTGTTTCCTCAATCCCCAATGAAAGATGGGAATTAGGGTTCCACCTACACAGTTGCTTTGTGGAACTTTTTGGGAAAGGGTGGCCATTGATACATGTTGCTTGCTTTCAAAATGGTTTGAGAAGAATTGGCCTATCCACATTTCAAGCAAAGTAGTGGTAAAGGAAAAAATAATAAATGATTTGCAAGGATGAGAAAAGTTACTAAATCTTTGGACAATAAATAGACTTTTACCGATCCTTGTCGATTTCACACCTACACAAAAAAGCTTTTGGTAACTTGGTTGGGATGGTGGCCAAAATTATTGCAATCTTAGTTGACTAAAATGTTGAAAAGTTTTGTTTTCCGTAAAAGCGAGTGGTCCGAAAACAAACCGCAAAATAGATAAAGGGATTGTGAACCAAAATGACCAAAATGTGGAACACAAAATGTTTGTTGCACTAAGGGAAATGGTTGTAGCAACTTTAAATTGGCAAAAAAGGTTTTCCCAAAACGGGGTTGCCGTGAAATACTCAAATTTTGGCTAAAAGGGGTTTTTTCTTTTCCCCAAAAATGGGGTTTTAAGCAAAGCATAAAAGAATTGGTTAAATAAATTTTGAAAATTGGTTATCAAAAATTTGGGCAATTGGCAAAGGGGTTTTTGGACCAAAAGAAATAAAAAATGATGGTTACTCTTAAGGTTTGAAAAGATTTGAGTTAGCCGGGGGGACCAAAATGGCGTTTGTTGTTGATGTCACCGCCTAAATAGGAAAACAAAGGACAAAAGCTCAAATTTCGAACTCAAAATTGAATGGTTCGGAGGTTGATTCTTGGGGTTTGGCAAGTGGAAATGGTGGTGGATAGGGTGGGGGGGTTATGTGTGTGATGGAGGTGGTGGTGGATGGGGTGCGAATCTGCGGTTTGGCGGAAGGCCGGATGATCCGGGCGGGGGCAGATGATCCGGGTCGGATGATCCGGGACTTGTCGGATGTCGACAGGTCAACCCCCCAGGAATGGCTCGGGAAGAAACGAAAATGGGGTGGAATTTGGGATTTGGGATTTTGGGTGGATTCGAGGGAAGAAGGTAGAAACACAAGATCCACGAGTTAACACGAATCCACGGATCAAAAACAACAAAACATCATTAAAACTAACAAATCACAAAAATTTTGGGGGTATTTTTTGGGATTTTTGGGTTTTAGGATGAAAACAACAAATCAAGCTAGAAATCACGGTAGGGGCTCCAAAAGCGTGATCGCGTGGCTCATGATACCATATGATGTGGTGGAACCCTAATTTCGATCTTTCACGTTTGGAGGATCCTCGGAGGAAACCACGAAGAACAGCGGGCCCGAGAGGAAATCCGGGGAAGAGCAAAGAGACACTCAACCAAAGAGATCAATCACACAAGGTCTAGATCATGAAGCCAGGTGATACATGGTCCAAAATCAACAAAGGAAAGATACAAAGGTGGCCGTTCTTCTCCGGGGGTCTTGAATCCATGGGGATCTTCCGTATAGGGTCTTGAATCCGATGGATCTTCTCCTGAGCGGAGGTCGATCTCCGTGGAGAATCGGTGGATAAAAGGCTCTCACACAAAATATGAGATAATCAATGCTAAGTCTCAAAGTGAGGAGGGCTCCTATATATAGAGTATGGGGGAAGGGGTACATGGGCTCCCCAACAAGCCCGGCCCGGGATATCCCAGAGGTCGGATGTGGCTTCGGGATGGTCCGAGGACGGATGGGGGGCTTGAGTGGCGGGGGATTCGGTGGTCGGGACGTCCGGGGTCCGGATGATCCGGGGGTCGGATGATCCGGCCGGAAGGGCTTTTGTTGCCGTCGGTGGGTCGTCCGGACCGGTCGGATCATCCGACTCTTCCGGATCGTCGGGCCTCCGTCCGGATCGTCCGGCCTCCGTTCTTTTGCTTTCTCCTCTCCGACTTCATGCATGCCTTCGCTTGGTTCTCCTTGCTTCCTAGCCTCTTCATGGTGCGAGTATGCATAGAGTTTCCGTTTGAGGAGTTACCATATCTCATGTGAATCGAAGGAGAGTTGTGGAAAGGGTGATGTCACCTCGGTTTCAAAGCTCTTGGCGGTTTCGAGTCATCGGTCCTTGTGGTGTTGTAGGTGTCGATGTGAGTCCATGGGGATGATGGAAGGATGCTCGCATCACATCTCCTTCTGGTGCTCACTTGACACCTCGAGGATGGTATACTACTTGCCTCCCGGTGTGCATAGGTATTATCGGAACATCACGGATGTGGGGAGAGTCGGCGCAAGTGTCGTCTACACCATCCAGGAAAGCATGGAAGAAGCGGAAGAAAGGAGAAAGAAAGGCGGGGTGAAGCTAGCCGGACATCCGGACCCATCCGTATCATCCGACCTGGGATCATCGGTCCCCCTCGGATCATCCGGATAACATGGAGATACCCAAAGGTTTCTCTGGCCGGATCATCGGGAACCTCCGGATCATAAACGGATCATCCGGACACCCATCCGAATCATCGGGCCTTCCCATGCAACGGGTGAGCCCATGTCGTCGCCCCTCACTTACCCCTTAGCCCGATGAACTATAAATGACCTCCTCCACCTCCTTTCTAGGGTTAGCAAATATGATAGCTCATTCTTAGGTGAGCTTTGCTCCTACCTCTACTCTTGGGAGAGAGACTACCACTCCCATGGAGTTCAAGACCTCCATGTGAGAAGATCTGCGGGAATATCAAGACCCCCTTGTGGGAAGATCCATCTAGGATATCATCAAGACCTCCTCTTGGGAAACCTTGTATCTTTCCTTTGTTGTTCATGTACCTTATGATCTTGTGTGTTTGATTGTCTAGTGGATGTGTGATTTGGACTTGTTCTTGAGTGTTTCCCCTTGTGATTTCTCCCGTTCTTCCCGTGTTCATCGTGTTCTTGAGGATCCTCCAAGCGTGAAAGATCGGCGTATAGGGTTCCACCCTACATCATTTAGTATCATGAGCCACGTTGATCACGTTTTTGGAGCCCCTACCCGTGTTTTCTAGCTTGATTTTGTTGTTTTAGCCTAAATCCGAAAATCCCCACAAAAATAGCCCCAAATTTTTTGTGATTTGTTGGTTTGATGATGTTTTGTTGATTTTGATCGTGGATTTGCTTGGTTTCAAGTGGATCTAGCATATCCCCAAGTTTCCCCTCCTTCCATCTCGAAATCCATCAAATTTTGCCTCAAAAATTATCCGTTTCGCCAAAAATTTCGTCCCAGAGAAATCCGGGCAGTTTGACCTGCCAGATCATCCGGACCTTCTCCGGATCATCCGGACACCTCTGGATCAGTGGACCCTCTCGGACGTCCGGATAACCCTGCCTTGGAATTCCCGACGGGCTGACAAACCGGATCATCCGGATGTACTCCCGGATCATCGGCCATAGCCGGATAGCTGGACCTCCTCCGGATGTCGGTTAACCTGACGACTCTTTGAAATTTTGTTTTGGTCATAACTAATTCATCGAGTCCGATTTTGGCGTTCTTTAGCTCGTTTTGAAGCTATTGACATCCCCCATCCCACAAAATACCACCAACACCATTCGACTCCATCAAATTTTCACAATTTTGGCATCTTTGCCTAGGGCTTCCACCATCATCACGCATTACCACCACCACTTCCATAACCTAACCCATTTTGTTCCCTCATAGCATTAGTGGTTGTTTGAGTTGTGATTTGAGTCTCCGAAGGTGTTTAGGCTACTTAGGGACAATTGCTTCTTCATCAACCACCACCACCACTTCCATAGGCGTGCCCACCATACAATTCCACCCCAACACAATTTTGTTTGAGTTAAAGCATGTGTCTCCTAAGGTGTTTGACTACTAAGGGGCAACTTCAACTCCGACTCGTGTATAGCCCATCATTCCACTTCCGCATTGCTTAGTGCAACACCACCCTGCTTTCGCTACCACCATTTTGACATTTGATGTTTGAGATTTTGAGTTCGCGGTTTTCCGTTTCTAAGGTGTTTGGCTACTTAGGGCGAGACTCCATCATCTTGGTTTCTACATCAAGAACACGCACTCATCATCGCCAGGCGGTAACCTCCATATCATCTTGGTATCGTGGTATCCCTCCATTGTATATTCCTTGCCATTGCATTGTTAACCCCTAGCCTTACTTTTGCGTTGCTTGCCTATCGAGACTAGCCATTTGAGTATTCGGAAAAGTTACTTGTGCACATTAGTGTCCGTACCTTCCATTGCATACATACCATATCATCTTGGTATCATATCATCCATTGTGTCTCAAGCTTGTTCCGCATATACACAATTGCTATCTTGGTTTGTGCATTGTGCAAAGTTGGCATAGAAAAAAAGAAGAAGAAATAAAGCTTTTAAGCAAAGAAAGAAGCAAAAAGCTTGTAAGCAAGTGCCATCGCATCATACCACATTGCATATAAGATTGTCATATCCGATCATCTTGGATCATCTTGAGAGAAATGATGTGGGTGGAACCCTCGTCGATCTTTCACGTTTGGAGGGATCCTCGGAGGAAACACAAAGAACAGCGGAAGCGAGGGAAACAGGGAAAGCGAGAGAATCACTCAACCAACAAGGAATCGATCACACAAGTGCTAGATCAACATACACACATGAGATCCACAAGATACATAGTCAACTAGGGTAAGGATACAAAGGAACGTTCATCTCCAAGAGGAGGCCTTGATGTTCTTCCCTAGATAGGGGTCTTGAATCCATGAGGGTCTTCTCCTGAGCGGAGGTCCTGTTCTCCAGGAGAAAGAACGAGTGGATGAGCAAAGGCTCTCACACAAATATGAGCTAATCAATGCTAAGTCTCAAAGTGAGGAGAGGGGTCCTATTTATAGACTAGGGGCGAAGGGGTACATGGGCTCAGCCAAGTCGCGCCTGCAGTGAGGTCCGGATGATCCGGATGGTGGCGGATGATCCGGGTGTCGAAGTCCGGATGATCCGGCGACCGTCCGGATGATCCGGCTTCGTCGAGGGCTTCTGTTGTCTTGGTATTGCGGATGATCCGGGAAGGTCCGGATGATCCAGTTGGACCGGATGATCCGGACGGGATCCGGATGTCGACTGTCTCAACAACCGCTCCGTCTTCTTCTTCTCCTTTCTTCCGTCTTCTCTTCCATGCTTGGCCTTGGTCCTTGGATTCTCTGGGTCATCTTGGTTGTACTGAGTGTATACAAGGTCCACGCATGAGGTAATGAACCGTGTCTCATATCACGGAAAGTGATGGTTGAAGGGAGTGAATTCACCTTGTGTCCAATGGCGTATGTTGAGGTCTCGTCATATGTCCTCTTGGGGCTTGAGAATGTCGGAGTGTACATGGGGATGAGCGTGGGATGCTCGCATCATACCCCCCACCTTGGGAAAGATCCGACCTCGGATCGTGATCCTCATCACCATGGAAGCGGGTGGCGTGGGCGGACTTGTAGTGGGGCGTGGGTGAAGGTCTTGCAATCCAAGTACTCCAAGGTGTCTCGGTATGTGGTACATGCAAAATGAGCAAAACAAAGTACACTTGGAAATACAATTGATGCAGAGCATCCTCGGACATCACCACGTCAAGAGCCCATTTGGCAAGTGACACGTCGACATCTACTTCACATACACAAGGTGAATCATCTCCTTTACCGTGCCCACTTGACACTCTCGAGGATGGTATACTACTTGACCTCCTTACGTGTGCATGCATAGGTATTGTCGAGCTTCACGGATGTCAAGGAGGTGCAAGCGCCAAGAGCGACTACACTATCCGAGAAGCGTGGAAGAAGGCGGAAGAAAGGAAGAAGAAGAATGGAGCGGGCTGAGGTTGCCGGATCATCGGACCCCGGCGGACGATCGGACCGAGCCGGATGATCCGGACGACCTCCGGACCATCCGGCTACCGTGCCGAAGCAATGAGAACACCTTTCGGAAGCCGGATCATCGGGCATCGCCGGATCATCGGACCCCGACACCGGATCATCCGGGCCACCATCCGGATCATCGGACCCGCTGCGTCGTGACTTGGGCAAGCCCGTGTACCTCTGCCCCTCACTTACCCCTTAGCCCTTGGGCTATAAATGAACCTCCTCCACCTCCTTTCTAGGGTTAGCAAAGTGATAGCTCATTCTTAGGTGAGCTTTGCTCCTACCTATCTCTTGAGAGAGAGCCACTACTCCATTGGAGGCCAAGACCTCCATCTAGGAGAAGATCCCTAAGCGGATGCAAGACCTCCATCTAGGAGAAGATCCCCTGCGTTCAAGACCCTCTTTAGGGAAGATCCATCTAGGATATCATCAAGACCTCCTCTTGGAGATGAACCTTACCTTGTATCTTTCCTTTGTTGTTCATGTACCTTGTGACCTTGTGTGTTTGATTGTCTAGTGGATGTGTGATTTGGACTTGTTCTTGAGTGTTTCCCTTGTGATTTCTCCACGTTATTCCCGTGTTCATCGTGTTCTTGAGGATCCCTCCAAGCGTGAAAGATCGGCGAATTAGGGTTCCACCTACATCATATGGTATCATGAGCCACGTTGATCACGTTTTGGAGCCCTCCACGTTTTCTAGCCTTCTTTTGCTTGATTTCGTCCTAAATCCGAAAATCCCCACCAAAATAGCCCCCAAATTTTTTGTGATTTGTTGGTTTTGATGATGTTTTGTTGATTTTGATCCTTGGATTTGCTTGGTTTCAAGTGGATCTAGCTTTCCCCAAGTTTCCCCACTTCCATCCATGAAATCTCGCAATTTTGACCCCAAAATCCCCAAATTCCGCCAAAATTCGTCTCCACGAGCAAATCTGGCGGATTGACTTCCGGATCATCGGACCTCCTCCGGATCATCCGGACATCCCCGGATCATGGGCCCCGGACGTCCGGATACCTACGCCAAAATTCCCGAACGGGCTGGAACCGGATCATCCGGATTTCCTCCGGATCATCGGACCTAGCCGGATCATCAGCCCTCCTCCGGATGTCAGGTTAACCCGACACTGACTCGGCTGAATTCTTGTTTCGCCATAACTAATTCATCCAGTCCGTTTTCAACGTTCTTTAGCTCGTTTGAAGCTCTTGACATCCCCATCCAACAAAACTACCACCAACATCATTTGACTCCATCATATTTTCTGAAATTTGGCAAGTTTGCCTAGGCCCTCCACCATATCATCGCATATCCACCACCGACTTCCAACCTAACCCATTTTGTTCCATATAGCATATGTGGTTGTTTGAGTTGTGACTAGAGTCTCCTAAGGTGTTTGACTACTTAGGGCGGTTGCTTCTTCATCAACCACCACCACCACTTCCCATAACCATGCCCACCATACAATTCCACCACCAACAACCAATTGTTGTTTGAGCTTGTTAGAGTGGTGGTGATGAGTACATCAATACCATTGTTACCACAGCCCTGCTGCTATACATCTTGGACCA